>PVHP010019190.1:0-32181 GCA_004024765.1 Zapus hudsonius
CTTAAAATAATATAAATAATATAATAAGTAAGATAATATAATCTTGTTGTAGCCAGCTCACAGGCTGCTGGGATGAACCTCCAAACCAGGCACAGTTCATGGGAAAAAGGATTTATTGAAGCTACAGGTCCAGGGGAAGAAGTTCCATAATGGTGAAAGAGGCAAGTTCTCTTTCACAGGTCCAAGCAGAGAGAGAGAAACCCATTATCAGCACTATACATATACCAACAGAAGAGACAGGGGAAGAGAGAGATTTTTCTCCCCCCTTATATAGCCTTAGGGTAGGGTTTTACAACCCTTTTCAAGACTTGTTGGCTTCCTGAGTCTCTGGAATTTCCTTCCTGCACTGTCCTCCCAGGAAGGGATGCTTGTTTCTAGCTCCCTAAACCTCCTTACATCCTGCCCCCTACTGAGAGGGCTACCTTCCTTTAAACAACCTCAGAGACCCACCCAAGATGACTGAAAAAGCCAAGTTGACAACAAAACTCAACCATCACACAAGTCCACCCCTTATCAACTTGACATCAAACCGTATCTCCTTACATCATATTTAATGATAAAGACAGTAAAAAGATCATAATCCTGCATAACATGATATAACTATCCCACATACAACCAGAATGCATAATTACCCCCAACACAAGGCAAGGTACCTTAATTGTGAGTTTTGTAAAATCAAAATAAAGGAGAGCCTACAAAGAACTTTATTAGAATTGGGTTACTGGAATAAGGGATGGATGCATTCTATTGCCCATGCCCAGAGAGTTTGATCAAGGTTGAATTTAAGTAATGATCTGATGGCCCTGGGTTTGATTCCCCAGTACCATGTAAAGCCAGATGCACAAAGTAGGGCATGTGTCTGAAGTTTGATTGCAGTGGCAGGAGGCCCTGGCAGGCCATCCATTCTCTCTCTTCTCTCTCCTTTCTCTGTTTCTCTCTCAAATAAATAAATATTTTTTTAAAAGGAAGGAAGGGAAGAAGGAAGGAACAAAAGGAGAGAGAAAAAAAGAAATATATGAGCCTACCACTCTTCAGGATTTGGTGTAGTGTCAAGTGTAGAAATACCTGTACTGGCTAAAACCTGTTTTGTGAAAAATGATCTTTTCTTCATGCATCTGAAATCTAAGTACATTGCAATTAGCTACAGTTGTCACTATGGGAGGAAATTTGTGTGGAGGCTCAAAGTTCATGTGGACCATCCCTGACATCAGTTTTCAGAAGCCAGGTGTCTTCTGAGAAAGTCACTGAGATCACGTGATATAAGTAATAAGCAGGGCTTCTGGAAAGAGGAGACCAGAGGGGGAATCCCAGCTCTTTATCACCACATCTTCTGGCCAAGCCCTTGGAGACAGATGCATGTCTCCTCTTATGTGGGAGGTGGGAATGGTGATGTCTTATGCAGAGATTCACTTTAAGTTTCAATTCCATAATGTCTGTGGAAATGTCTACCACTCATTGCCTGGTGTTGAGAAGAAGTGAGTAGAATTTATAGCAAGGCTGACTAATTGCCTGCAAACAGTGCCCTGGAGGGCCCAATGGGCACGAGTTCAAGTGAACACAGTGCTCTTCTCAGGTGACAGACCTAACCAGCTTTCTTTCTTCCAGTCATCATCAAACAGCATGTCCTTCACCTAGAGCTGGACACACACAACAGCTACATGGCTGGGCAGTTTACCTTCCCGACTAACGGCACCCAAGGGTCCCTACACATTGGAGGTGTCCCAGGTAACTTGTCATCTCTTAGCATTGTCATCTTCACCAGGCAGCTGTGGTACCTAGCACATGGGCCAATAGCAGAGCTGCCCTGGGCTGGACCATGGTGGTGGCCAGGCCCTTTGTCCCAGCATCTGGACATCATAAGTACTAGCAATAGGCACATAACAGGGCAGTCCAGGCCACATTGTCACTGCCTTCCTGGATTCCAAGCCTATAATAGATATGCCTCTCAAGAGCTGCATTAACTCAGAAGCCTGTATCAGCAAAGAATCACGAAAAAAGCTCAATAGCAGATTTGTCCTCCCCAGGCACTGAGCTGCTCCTGAGTTATTTGTTAGGTTGTGAGGCTTGGATGGGAGAACCATGCACAGTGAGATGGAATCAAGTTCAAGACGAGAATTTTGCCTGGGAAAGGAGCCTTTTCATTCTTCCTTATTTTATGTCTCTCCAAATAGTCTGGTTATTAATTTAATAGGTCTTTCATGACCCATAAAAGGCAGCAGAGTTACTATCTATTGGTTCGGGCTGTAGAAGCTCTCTCTCCTAAGAATGAAGACCAGCCTTATTGCTGACTTATCACAGCAACAGAGCTGGAAGGTGGCCTGGGGGTCCTTTTGGCTCTTTCAAATGAGACTCTTTAAATCCCAGGTGCATTCATTTGATGGTATAAACTACCCACTAGGTGCCTCTTTTCCTTTTCAGCCAACTTGAAGACGCTGACACTCCCTGTTTGGAAATCATATTTTGGCTGCCTGAAGAATCTTCAAGTCAACCACATCCTTGTTCCTGTCACGGATGCCACACAAGTCCAGGGGTCTGTCAGCCTGAATGGCTGCCCTGACCACTAACCTTGAGCAAGGAAACTCACCTTCAAAAGTACTGAGGACCCAAGGTGGCTCCTTTCCCCACTCAAGGTCATTCTTAACTAAAGACACCATCAACACCATTTTATCAGCAAATTTCATTTTGAATTCCAACCACATAGACCCATCATTTTGACATTCAGCACTACCCATGTATTTTATGTAAAAATCCCATTTCTTGAAAAAAAAAAAGAACAAATTATTATTCCAACATGCACACAATGCTTTTGGTAGTATTATTCCCCACTAAAAATTAAATGTTTTCCACTTGCTAAAAAAATAAATCTCTTCTAGAGCACTTTCAGAATTAAATTGCTATAATTTATGGGGTTAAATAATGAAAGTATACTCTTTAAGTTATGATGTTTTCTGAGCAAAACAAAAGCAAAAACAAAACTGCCCAGAGTTTGATGGTCCTTGATAATTATGTTAATTCTTCCAATGTGTTATCTACAAATGATTATTAAGCCCATCCCAGGAGGATGTGTGTGTTCTAAGTGTGTGAACCACCATGCAGGCTTAGAAGTAATTCCTTCTCTTAAGGCCTGTTTAGCTGTTCAAAGGGGGAAACATGGAATATTCATAAAATAGTAACTAACGAGCTGAACCACTATATCCATCAATTACTGACACTCTGTGACTTTTCAATCCTTGCTTTCTCTAACTTGCTACCAACTCAATCTAAATTAGGATTATCACTTCCTTGAGAGCACATACTCGCTCAGAGCAGTACATGTGCTATAACTAAAGTTTTCAGGAGTCAACAGGAAGTCAACAGAAAGGAGATGTCATGTCTAGATTTTATGATGTGACCGAATAATAGTGTTACCCGGCCCCACTTGCCCTAATAGAACAAAATAAAACCTGTATTGCTGTATCTTCTATTTGTTGGAAAAAAGCCAAATAATTGGAAAAATCTGTATAGTGTTTCTCTATGGTATCCTTAGTGCTCTTTGCCCAGCACCTCTGAACTTGAGTCCCATTCCCCTGTTCTTTTATGGTGTTTGCATTATGGTCGTCAGTGTGTGCTTTTCACTAACCAGAGTGACACACAGAATGTTCTCCTGGAGATTGCAAGGCCCCAACATAGAGGTGCCTCACTGTGCTGGCTCATAGGCTAAATTATATGACCTCAAGTCAGGTACTTACAGAAAATGTTGCTTTTTAAATGTGAAAATCCCCAGGTGGAAATCCTGAGTCCACAGGCAGATAATTCATGTTACCTGTGTTTGGTGCATCTTCGTCAAAGGCATGGTTCTCTCTTCTAGTTTCTTGCTGTTAAGCTGACGGCATTGGCAAGGTTATTCTTCATTGGGGGTGATTATTTGCCAGAACTTTCTGCACTCCTCATAATGGGGCAGTTATCTCTTTGTTGACTGAGACCAGTGGTGTTTCTCTCCATCCTGTAATACCATGAAGAACAGCCTTTCATCTGGGTTGGAGAGGTGGCTCAGCAGATAAGACACTTGCCTGCAAAGCCTAACCACCTGGATTTGGTTTCCCAGTACCCACATGAAGCCAGATGCACAAAGGGTGTATGCATCTGGAGTTCATTTTCAGTGGTAGAGTCCCATTCTCCCCATCTCTCTCTGTTTCTGTTCTCTTTATCTCTTTCTGCTTTCAAATAAATAAATAAAAATACAATTTCAAAAAGAAAAACAAGAATTCCCTTTTCATCCTCACCGGCATTTGTTTGCTTTCTTTCTGGTCACAGCCATCCTGACTGGGAGGAGATCACATCCCTTTATGGTTCTGCTTTGTGTTTACCTGGTGATTAGTGATAAGGAGATTTTGATGTACTTAAAGAAGTGTAGAAGTACATATAAATATCGCACAAATGCCTGTGTAAACATAGGTGTTTGTATAGATTATATAACTTTGTAGAGCATCTTCTGTGAAATGTCACTTTAGGCCATTTGCTCACATTAAAATAGGATTGTTTTTAGCTGGGGAGCTCTTGGGTTTCCTTAGATAGATCCTAAGCCTCGTTGGATGGATAGTTTGCAGGTGCTCCTCCTGTTTTGCCGGCTCTCTATACTCTGTTGCTTCTTTGCTTTCAGAAAGTGTTCGCTTTGTTATAACCCCATCTGTCTCTTTTTGGTTTTGATGGCTGTGTTTTGGGGGTTTTACCAAAAACCAAATCACTGACTTATATTGAGATATGGAAGCATTTCTCTATTTTTTTTCTAGTAGCTTCATAGTTTCTGGTTCTCTGAAAGCAGTCCTGTGATGTGAGTTGAGTTGAGTGAGAGATGGGGAGCTAGTTTTCCTGTATGTGGAGGGTCAGTTTTCCCAACACTAATGATTGAAGAAACTGTCCTTTCTCCAAGGTGTGTTTTTGTCATTTCAGTCAAAGCTCAGTTGGTTGTAGATGTGTGGATTTATTTACTTCTGGGTTCTCCATTCTGGTTCACTGATTTGTGTGTTGATTTTTATATCAGTACCATACCATTTGGATTATAATGGCTTTTTAGTATGTTTTGAAGTCAGAGATTATGCCTCCAGTATTATTCTTTTTGCCCATGATTACTTTAGCTATTTGTGGTCCAGGGTCTTTCTCTCTCTCTCTCTCTCTCTCTCTCTCTCTCTCTCTCTCTCTCTTTCTCTCTCTCCCTCCCTCTTTCAGTCCCTCCCTTTCTTCTTCCCTCCTTCCATTCTTTTTCTCCTGCCCCCTCCCTCTCTCTTTCCTCATGGGTGATGATACTGGTAAAAGCAGTGGAGTGGTGGAAATATGATGGATGAATCATGTTTCTAGTTTCTTCACTTTTTAAACAATATAACAACACAAGAGCAAAGAGATTTCAGCACACGTCTGCAAGCTTGAGGATGGACAGGAGTGACCAGGTTGGAATATCCTGGCCAACCTCCCTCAGGGCCAGGAGGTGATGAATATTGGATACTGGAAATGTCCTTTCTTCTGCTTCTCATAAAGGCTTTTCTGATCCCAGCATGTAAAATTACTTTTCTACTGTCAGAAACGTTGGTTCCCCATCAATTTTGAATCTGTGGTTATTTCACTCTACACTGAGCCCTAGATCTGAAGAGAGTTGGGGGTTTCAGGGGGTAAAGGATCAGAGCTTTCCTCAGCCCTCACACAGTGCACACTGCAGTTACTCTATTCCTATAGGAGATGTACTTCCTCTGAAGTCAAGTCTGTCTTCTGCAAAATAAGTGACAGGGCTTCTTTCTGTTCACAGAAAGTTTTATCCTCGGCATCTAAATGCTTTCCATGAAGGACAATGGCGCTGGTGAGGGGTTGGTATCTGTCAGAGAGTGAAGCACATCGTAGGGCTCATGGGACAAAGGCCATCACTGATGTGACAGCTTTAACAAGCCAGCATTCCTAACAAGCCAGCTCCCTGTGGAATGCCTCTTGCGGCTTAGTTTCTTGTAACCTGTCTTGGTGCACACACACACATGCACACGTGTGTGCGTGCATGTGCATATGAATGCATGCAGAACAAGAGCCAGTATTACTTTTAGAAGTCGTTTGAACCCGAGTCAGTTGCTGTTCTTTAGGGCCTATAATCCCAGCTGAGATTTCTCTCACATGGTTTGGAATATTCTGGAAGTTTGAGGGCCTTACTTCACAAGGATTCTCTGAGAGTTAAATGAGATAATATATATGATATGTATGTAAAAATGCTGAAGGTATTCTTATTATTACTACTAATAGCACCAAAACATTGAAGTTAAAAGTTTAAAAAGTATGAAAGCCAAGGATGTCATAAATAAAGATGTTTTCTGATGTACATGTATCTCTCTCCTGGTTTGCCCTCCTAAGGAACAGAGGAGAAAGTAAATAACCTTCTCTTGTTCTGAGGTATTGCTGTTTACACAGTGAGGTGAATTTCAAAGGAAGAAGAACCGATTCCAGTAGAAGCTTCCAGAGCTTACCTAGCACCCCTTCTGTCTATCCTTTATCTGTCTATCCTCGTGCCCCTCTGATGACCATGTGCCAGACGGACATTGATTTGACTGAGAACTTTCTCTAGCTGGTGAATTCAGCTTTGTTGACCTGTGCAATAGGTCAGCCATGCGAGGGAATAAACACCCCCGGAGAACCTTCCAGCAATGACTCATGAAAATGAATGTCTAGTTCCCACGTGTTTTCCAACACACAGTCCCTGCTGGCACACCAGTTCTCTCGGTTTCTCCAGCAGCATACAGTGGAGCTGGCTTGAAGAGACTCTTCGTGGATTTCCTCCATGTCACTCCCCCACGCCTCACTCCTTCACCTCCAATAGAAACAAAGTGTTTAGGCTCTACACCAGAGTATCCCAAACCTCCCCACCAGAGGAGGTTCACTGCAGTAGGTTGGTCCTTGATCTTGACATTGCTCAGCTGTCCCGGCCTCTCCAGGTGAGCTAGCGCAGTGATGCTCTTTCAGTGGGTACTTGGCAGGTAGGTACGTGTCCTTGTTAAGCATCATTCACAGACCTACCACTCAGGCAAGACTTGAAAACACAACTGAGAGTAAGTATGAGCCTTGCCCTGGACAGCCTGATACCCTGTGGACAGGAAAGACTCATAACTCTGTGTTTTAAATCAACAGGTGATGCTTATAACCAGCAAAAGTGAGAAATAGAGCCTTATTGAACCACTATAAGGAGATAGACAGTTTCCTTGGCTAGGCAGACAGGTAGGGATAAAGGGCCCTTGGCTGGTGGCTATGTTCTAGCCAAGGATGGCTAAGGTGACCCCACTTCCTCCTTCCTGGCTTAAGTGAGTTCTCCTGCAGGTGGGCTGTCTTTGGAGGTTTTCTGGGAGCTGTGCAGTACTGGATGCATCATGAACCCACCAGCGTCTCCGTCTTTATTTAAGCTGACCAATCATAGACTCTGGATGGGCAGGCTTCCCTCAGTCAATAAAAGTACGGTTCCCACTGGGACTGCTGCATTTTTCCAACTTTGGAATCCCCTCCTGCCAGAGGAATCTGTTTTCTCTGCTTTCTTTTCCTCTTACTTTGAAATAAACTTTATTTTTCCAAACCCTTTCCTGCTTTTTAAATTCTTTAATCTGCAGAGCCAACCCAGCGCTCCTAGATTGTCTCATTACAGGACCAAACCTTTTCATTAAACAAACTGTACATTTAATTCCATTTCAGGTAGATGTTCCTAGAAAATGATCCCATGATGAGCATATTGCTAGAAGGGTTCAAGCAAGAAAGTGGAAGTCAGTTGGTGCCTTTGGTGAGTGAGATTGAAGTGGGGTGAATATTCTAGAAGTCAGGTAATGACAGACTCAAGAAGAGTGAATGTGAAGGAAGAAATTAACTCTTCACGTCAATTAACTCTTCAGAAACTGGGTCATAATGAAAAGTAGAAATAACTTAGATTAAGGTAGATTGCTTTGTTTTGAACTAAGAAGACTCAACAGAGTGTTTTGACTATTGGAAAAAAATATTTTATAGGGAAAGGTTAAAAATGAAGGACAGAGGGATGAGAGCCTAGGTCCCTGAAAAGGTGAAGGAGTAAGAATAAATTTAGAGAACTCTGGGAGTTCTAAGCCTAGAGGAAAGGTGTCCTAGTTAGCCACACACTGCTGGGACGAATCTCCAACCAGGCACAGTTATGGGTGGGGAGGATTTATTGAAGCTACAAGTCCAGGGGATGTTCCATAATGGTGAAAGAGGCTGGCCTCCTTTCACAGGTTCAAGCAGAGAGAGAAAAACCCATCACCACACCACACACACACACTAACAAAACAGGCAGTGGGGGGGGGGGAGCCTTAGGGCAGGGTTTTATAACTCTTTCCCAGACTTGTTGACTCCCTGAGTCTTTGGAATCTCCTTCCTGCACTATCCTCCCAGGAAGGGATGTTCATTTCTAGCTCCCCTAAGCTTTCTTACATCCTGCCCCCTTACTGAGAGGGCTGTCTTCCTGTAAACAATTTCAGAGACCCACCCAAGATTACTAATAGGTCAAGATGACAACAAAACTTTACCATCATAAAAGGAGATGAGGGTAGGTAGTGGGGGTAATGTGTGGGGGTGAGATGCTGCTTTCCCAGAGAATTAGGAAATATGGTTGTCTGGGGAAGGAGAGGCATTGTGGGAAGTGTGACCATCAGCTGGCCAGGTGCAAGGATAATAGTTATATTGAGGAATGTAAGGTTTATCATGGATTTTAAATATCCATTTCAGTGACACTGACTAATGTAATTAACACTTAGGTGGAGAAACTGAGAATAAGGCTTGCGGATTCTTTTGAATATTTTTCTTTTTCTCTTTGTTCATTTTCCATTTTCTAGATACCAGAGTGGAGTTGCGTACTCTTTAGTTTGCAGCCTGGTTGGTTTACCTCATCCAGTGGCTCTCAGCCTGCCCAGTGCACAATCCTCTGGGCAGTTGTTCTCAGTGCATATGTTTATTCCTAGCCCAGAGATCTGGTCTGGGGTTGGTCCAGGTACTTGTGATTGCTCAGGCATGTGGGATATCTTGTCCATATCAGATAAAGTATTTTTCCAGTTCCTTGGAGCGACTGGACACATGAAAAATGGCCACTGAAAGTTTTTGTTTTTTTAATAAATGCCTTTGTTTTCTTACACGGACCTTTAACTGTGGTAAATGTATATAGCTTTTTTCTTAAAATGTCCTTGTGCTTATATGGAAATGTCATCATTAGCCGGGCGTGGTGGCTCACACCTTTAATCCCAGCACTTGGGAGGCAGAGGTAGGAGGATTGCTGTGAGTTCAAGGCCACCCTGAGACTACATAGTGAATTCCAGGTCAGCCTGGGCTACAGTGAGACCCTACCTCGAAAAACCAAAAATAAATAAATAAATAAATAAAAGCCGTCATCATGAAACCCATCATGAAATACAATGAATATATGGCTGATTTAAATTTTATTCATCTTTGTACAAAATTATTCTTTTCCATAAAACCTTTTGAATTTCTGTGAGATCCTGACTTAAAGGACTTCTTTAGTTACTGCTTTGGGTAGCTAGAGAGCTCACCCAGGCTCAGAGGATCATTTTGCCAGTCAGTCAGGAGGCCTAGCTAAGCAGCATCCCCTTGTGGAATAGCAGGTCCTTCCTCCTGCCGCTGTAAATTAGCAGAGCCTTCAGGAAAGGGGGTAGAAAAAGGTACCTGGACTGAACATATTGTCCTGGTCATAGTGACCACACACACACACACCACACACACATAAACTTACCCCCCCCCACACTATACAATTCCCAATGGGCAACAAAGATCAGTGTCAGATAAGGAGAGTAAGAGTGGGTGGGCACAGTAGGGAGGGCAGGTCCTCCCAAATACTATGTCCCTTCCAGTTTCATTTAAATCTCCGGAGGCAGAGGAACAGGCAAGTGATGCAGTCCAGGACCTGCACAGCCCTCTGCACCACACCAGCTATTGACCTTGGCAATCACCTCCACTGCCAGTTGCGTGGCACAGGATGTAGTTGATGCTAGTGGGATTACGGTGCCTCCTGTGGCCCTGCATTAGGCATTCTGTTTACATCACAGGATCCAGTCTCTTTCCCACCTTGGACCTTCACAAGGCTGGTGAAGGAAGCTGGCTCCCTGCCCTGCCTCATCCTGAGCAAACTTGCCTGCTGCGGGCATTACTTGCAAACTTTATGTGCCTGTTCCTAGCAGCAAGTGCACATTTACAAAGCCTGTGAGCAGAGAACTGGGCACTGACACCTGGCATCCCAGAGAGCTGGAGTGGTGGAGGGATATGTAGGTGGAGAGGCCGGAAGATGCAGATGAGCGCCCTGGCCTTCAGGTTTCCCGTTGCTGACCCTGGTGCCCACCTGCACCAAGAGTTAAGCCGCCACGTCCTTCCTCCCTGATTTCACCCAGGTGTGGCCAGGATAAGCAGTGTGCACCCTGGGTAACCCCACTTGCCGAGGGTTTTGGCTCCAGGAGGTAAGCCAGTTCTGAGAGTCTGTGGAACAAGGGGTACAGCAAAAACTGGGGGCGGGGTGGGAGGTCCTAAAAAGGTTAGGTAGCCATGGTGACACGCTGTGATGGTCTACATTGGAAGCCCAAGGTCATTTTTTCTGGAATCAGCTGCAGTGTTTTCCTGTTGTTTCATTGTTTGCAGTTGAGGCTGGTGGTGGTTATTGTGTGTTTTCACCCCCTCACAAGCACTGAAATGGGTCCCTTTGTATTTCATGTTCAAGATAATGAAATGGAAGGTAGGGAAAAGTATAGGTTTTTAGGTTCATGGCTGCGGGCTTGACACCTGGTCTGGTTACACAAGAGCTAAAATAAATACGTTTAAAACCATGATAAGAACCATTGACTGGCTCACTTCCAGCCCTAAGCTAAAAAGATCAAAAGACTCCTCAAGACAGAGAAAAGATGGAACCTATACTTCCGGAAGTCATCCAGGGATTTGAGCAAACCCAGCCTGGTCCAGAGGAGGATGCAATTGAAGGAGCGTCCACTGTGTTCTGCACACCAAGGGAAGCTCCACCAGACTTCAGAAGGCCGGGTGTGAGGCACGTGGAGAGCTCTGACCTCATCAGAATCTCACCTGGCTGTGGGTACCATCAGCCCTGCCTCAAGCTGGAGAAGCTGGGCTTCTGAAAGTGTAAACTGCATGCCAAAGTTCAAACCCAGGTCCTCTGACTTCACATGCTGGGATCAGGTGACAGAAGTGGGTCAAAAACTGGGGAAAGCTGGACATTTTGATTTGTCTGGTAGGCGCAAAAAGGGAAGAAGTCACAGGACCAGTTTTGGAAAGAGCCCAGCTTTTTAATTTTTTAATTAAAATTGTGTTTACTTAGAAGCATTCAGAATGTCAACAAAACAGCTGCAAGCTTTTTCTTTCTTTTTTTGCAATTAAAGTGGTTTTTGGTTAACAGAGCAATTATTTCATGTGAGCTGCATCAGAGACACCTGAAGATGAGACACTGTCTTCTCTGCGTGTACTATTCTGTGCACCAAGAGGCTGCTTTAAATTTCCAGGCATTTACAAACACAGCCCCTGTTGTGGTCAGCTTTCTAGTTGCTGCGCAGAAAGAACCCAAACAAAAGTGGCTTGTGGAGGAATGGGTTTATTTGGCTTATGGACTCGAGGGGAGACTCCATCCTGGCAGGGAAAACGATGGCATGAGCAGAGGGGTGGACATCACATCTGCCACAGCACTGCAAACAGCGGCAGGAAGGTGTGCCAAACACTGGCAAGGGGAAGCTGGCTTATAACCCCATAAGCCCGCCCCCAACAACACAGCTTCATCGAGGTTGTAAAATCCAAACTGCCATCAGCTGAGGATCGATTACCCAGAACACATTCATTTGTTTGTGGAGGAACACCTGGATCAAACCATGACAACCCCTATGGAGTGCCGGGTAGGGCTAGTGAACATTACAAACAGCACAGGGCTATACAAGAAACATACATAGTGTCTTAACTATTCAAAGACAACCCTTAAACAGCTTTCCACACCATCTCTTATCTAAAAGAGGGCGTTACACACAGCGGGTTAAAATGTTTTATAGTTTTTAAATCCCCACTGAAACTGACTTATTAATCACCATCATCCTTCTCTTCTTCCTCATCCTCCTATCTTTTCTTCCTCCTTTTCAGACCGGATGACTCTCCTGTTTGCTGCTTCTGGTTTCCTTTCCCTCACTTAGCTCTTATCCTTCTCTCCTTCCCCCTTCATCTTATCTGTGTTCTTTTTTTAGGGCTACACTTCCCCGGCAGCAGGGTTGTTTCACATCCCCCAGTTTCTTGCATCAGCACCAACGGAGAGGGCTGGATGCTCATACTTTCATTTGGGGGTGATCCTCAGAACAAGAAGGCTAAAGGCCCACAGGGTTTATTGAGATCCTTGAGCTTCTACTTGGCTCCCCGTTAGCAAGGAGACAGGTCTTCACTTGTCTCTGGAACCAGCTTCGCCCACCTTTGCCTTGTCTCCTGTCTTCCTTTCTCTTCCTCACACTGGGTTTTTGTGGAGCTCAGTGTGCTGCAGTAGGTTTGACAGCTAAGGTCGTGTTCAGCCCTCTGGCCTCATAAGAGTGTCTCCCTGCATCTGCACTTCACCTTGGACTGGAGAAGCTCGGTCAGCCAGTGGTTAACTATTTCAAATCCTAATGATGCTTATGTTGTGTTGTTAATTATTGCACAAGTTTAAGAGCTTCTGTCCCTTTGGTCTGATGACAATGCTGAATAATTACAAGCTGGATAAAGCCCTCAGGTTAAAAGGAGGGAAATTTATAATAGAAGCTACTAATTGCTGTCTGGATAGCTATTCGCTAATCTTGGTGCCCAAACAGATGCTTCTGTATATTTCATTTATTATCGTTTTCACTTAAGCCCTCACAAAGAAATGGAAAGAAACCCAAAGGAAAAGCAAATACTGGTTGTGTAGCAGGAAAATGTGAGACACCCTGAGCATTGTTTAGCCTGCTTCCCTCCAGGAAATTTTTTATGCAAATTGATTCCTCCCTGTGCTTTGGGAATAATAAATATTCATTGATGGAAGGAGAGAAAAATACTGTATGTGGGAAGAGGAACTAAAATGCAAAGATTTCCAAACCTTGCTCTTACAAGCACCATATATTTTACTCCTAAAGCTTAAGAGGAAATTGATCCATTAATCAATCCATGGAAGACTTTCAGAGAAAACATGCGTATTCATCTTTTTGGTGAAATCTATGGAAACAACTTAGTCTCTTGGATCCTCAGGCTAAATGAGTTCAGTTTAATTTATGGGTTCATAAGAACAACACTGTCAGCTCCTGTGCCAAGCACCTCTGTGGGTATTTTGCAATAATTAAACAGAAAGAAACGCATGGTTACATCCAGACCACTTCCTAGTCAGGAGAAGCGGGGACTGAGGCAACACACCTGCCCTTCCTCACAGAATGCCTTGAAACAATTCTTTAAACATCTCTGCTCAGCCTATGATCCGCCACATGTGCCACATCCTGAGCACGTGGTAGGTTCCAGATACTGTTGACCCCTTGCCCATGTATTTTGTGTGCACCCAAGTTTGTCAGGAACGACACCTGATCCTCATAGATCACCCTGTGTGGTTTGAATGAACTGTCTCCCATAGGTTCATGTTTTATGTTGTGGGAGTTTAGGAGAGAGACCCCACACAATGCTGCCAAGCTCCTCCCTAACCCCTCTCCAGTCAGAGCTCTGCCTTGCCTCCTACAGGATCAAAATGGGTATTGTTAACTCTTGTTTCGTAAACATGTATGTACTTATTTCTGGTGCTTTTTTTTCTGTTCAATTCCACACCCAATACCCTAACAGCAGTTAGGGTTATTTCTTCAGAGGGGGGATTGTGAAGGGTCAGGCAGCTCCAGAGACACCCTCCCCTTGAGGTGTCTAGCTAGAGGTACAACCTAGGGGCTAAAACTGTTTGGTCAGCTGTCTCTCTGACTCACCTGGGGGAACTTTAATTCCCAAGGACCTTTGTCTTAGCACTCTCTCCCCCACATGCCAGGCTAGCAGAAGGACCTCTGAATCTCCTGGCCTTAGGAAGGCTCCAGGTTTTTTCCCTCATGAACCTCTCCTTATGATGGGAGCCCTCTGTTATCTTTTCTTCTTCTGCTTGTTTAGTTGAACAGCATAAGTTCTGTTAAACTTTCTGACACGTGTTTTTCCCACACTTGTGGCTGGAGAACTCTGTAACTCCCCATATTCCCTTAAATAATAAAGTCTTCCACTATACCTTACTATCTTGTTGTCTATGATTTTAATTCTTTAACTTTGTAAACAAGAACTTAGTCTTTAGCAAGCAGAGCCCTGCTGGAGCAGGTGTCACTGGGGGCAGATCTTGAGGCCAGCCCTCAGAGGTGTGTTCAGAGCCAGATTGAACTCTGGCTGTTCGCGTTTGCTATTGCTGGGAGTTTTCTCTCTGCTGTGGATGGTTGGTGAAGTGAGACAGCTTCTTCCACTATGCTAAAGCTTCCCCTGGAATCTGTAAGCCTGAAATAAACCCTTTCCTCCCATGAACTGCTTCTGGTTGGGTGTTTGTTCAGCAGCAGAAGGTAACTGCAACACTGAGTTAACATCCCCAGAAAACACAAAGCTGGATGTGGTAGCATGAGAGTCTGTAATCCCAGTGCTCTCCAGCAAGATAGGAGGTAGACATGAGACTCTTCAGAATCCCAAAGCCAGCTCTCCCAGTGTTGATAGCACTGAACTATGAGAGACAGCACCCAGGGCTGTCCTCTGATTTCTACACACATGCTATGGCACACACACAGATACATTCACAAAACCTTATTCACATGTGTGCAGGTACACACACACAGCTACATTCATAAGACCTTATTCACATGTGTGCAGGTACACACACACACACACACACACACACACACACACACACACACACACACCCCTGGGAGCTTAGAAAAGGTTGTAAACACCAGACAGAAAGTCACATCACCTCTCTGCCACTTAGCATTATTTCATCCTCTGGAAGCTTCTTTCACCCAAATGGAAGCTTTTACATCAGGAGTGAAGTTAGCTATCCAGACACAGCTGGCCAAATGATCATGCTTCTAACAGATAATTATTCCAAAGGCTTTGGTTGGAAATAGTAATTAATCACCAAAATGACTTTATTCAGCCTGGTTCCCCATACTCTTCCAGGCGGACACACAGAATTGTGCATTTCCTGAAGGCATTCTTACTCAGACTCCATGTTTCTGAGAAGCAGCTAACACAAGAGTGTTAGCTCAGCGCTTCAGTTCTGATCCGACTAATCCTGTCTTGTTTGAAGGGGCTTCTGTACATGGGCAGCAGAACACCATTTAATGCTCTAAAATCCAAGTACCACAACACCACCCAAACCCTGCACTTTTTTCAAAGCCATACTTTTCAAAGGAGGCTTAGTCACCCAAGGGTATAGCCAGCTTTCAATTATCTGAGTCACATAGTTAATAAGGCTTAGCTGTCTGTGCTGAGCCCAGGAAGTCACTGTCAGTACTAGCATCCAGTATTTGTGCCCAAGTGATTGATGAAGAGTCTGTAGGGACCAGACAGTGGAATATTCCACCATACTGTGCCATACCAAACTGTGCCTATTCAGCTCCCTACACAGAGGATAAAGCCCAGCAGGTGTATTAGTCAGCCTTCGTCACTATAAAGAATACCTGTCACAGGTTACATATGATGGCTCATAGTTCTAGAGGTTCAAGTTCAAGATTGGGTGGTCCTATTTGTTTGGGTCTCATACTCAGGGGCATATGTGTCCAGACCCCAAGGTGGAACAGATGAAAACACAAGTGGAGTCCCAAAATCCTTTCCAGGGAACATCCACAATGACCTTAGGACCCTCCCATAATGTCTCACCTTCTAAAGGTCCCACCATCTCCAAAAAGCACCACCCTGGGGACCAGTCTTTTATTTATGGACCCACAACAGCAGGACAAAAAATGATTTGTATTGTTGTTCTCAGTATCAAACTCCTTGTCTGGAATAGGCGTGGTGGCAGTTCTGTCAACATGGGACTGCCCAGGCTATGGCTGGACTCCCTTTCTCCAGCCACACGTTTTTCTTCTGTGCTGAGTACAGACAGTGTATACACAATTGCCGACTTTGGTCTCCACATGGGTCGGTAGGGGTGGAGCTGGGAATTAAAACTTAGATGATACCCAGCAAATTCCAATGCACCTCAGAACTTAAGGAATATCCTAATTCTTGTCTATAAAGTTAAAGAATTAAAACTATAGACCAGCAGAGGATAAGGTATAGTGGGAGACTTTATTTAAAAGAGAATGGGGAGTTACAGAGATCTCCAGCCACCAGTGTGGAGAGAAAACATGGGAGAGGATTTAACAAAATCTATGCTGTTTAGATAAACAAGCAGAAAAAAAAAAAGATCATGAGAAGGAAAGGTTCATGTGGGAAAGAAATTCAGCCTCTCACTACAGTCTGGCTGTGGTGAGAGGCCCTTACCTAACGTCCTTCCGCTAGGCCATGTGAGGGAAGAAGAGACAGAATTATCTGTTCAGTGAGTATTCCCTGCCCCAGGTGAGCAGAGAGACAGCTGGCTGGTCCATACCTGACAATTAGTTTTAGCACCTAGCTTTGAACTCTAGCTAGAAACACTTCCCACTCAAGGGGTGTGGGGAGAGCTCAGGTTGGAATCTATGGAACTTGCCTGAAACTGCCACAACCTCCCCCCTGAAGAAATAGCCCTAACTACTGTTAGGATATTGGGGTGTGGAATCAAAAAAAAATCTCCAGAAAAAAAGTACATACATGTTTAAGAAAAAAAATTAAACAAGAATACCCATTCTCATCTTACAAGAGGCAAGGCAAAGCTCCGACTGGGGAGGGGTTAAGGAGGAGTTTGGCAACGTTGTGTGGGGTCGCTCCTAAATTCTCACAGATCCCAAATAGGCATCTTTAGCAGCCTATGCTATAGTCAAAATGTTATTCATCCCCGTGTTCATTGCCCAAATGCCCCAGTTGCTCAAGACAAAATCCTGAGTCATTCTTTGTTCCCCTAACTTGAGAGAGAGACAGAGAGATGCATGTGCCACTTTGTGTATCTGGCTTTACATGGTTACTTGGAACTGAGCCTGGACCTTAAGGCTTTGCAAGCAAGCGCCTTTAACCGCTGATTCATCTTTCCAGCCCTCTGAGTCATTCTTGATTCCTACAGCCAGACTTTTGAGCTCTGCCTCCTGTGGATATCTCAGATCTGTCCCCTCTCAGGTATTCACCCTATATCATGACATCAGCTTTTCTCCAGGGCCTCTGTGTTAATTGTAGCTCCCTGATACATCATTCATCCCATACCAGCCAAAGCCGACTTTTAATGCATCAGACAGATCTCGTCTGTCAAGAAAATTCTTTATTAAGAGATAAAGTGTTCAAGACACTTATTACAACGAAGTGTCAGAGTCATTTATTTCAGTCAAACTTGAAGGGAGAAAGCTAGAGACTTGATACTTTCTTGAAATAAAATAAAAAGAATTCAAATTCCCCAGGAATCACAGAGGACATTTTTATGCATATTAGTCAATTAGTAGGTTGCTTTAGGATTGATGCTTTAGGTGGCATTATAGTTTAAAGTCTGTGTGTATTATCTTTAGAAGGGTTTTGTTTTTCAGTACTAGGGATTTAAATTAGGTCATATGCATGCTAGGCAAGCACTCTACCACTGAGCCTCTGCCATCAGGTTGGCATCAGATTGGCTTTGAACTCACTCTATAGCCCAGGTAGCCTCTGAACTTGTGATATTCCTGCCTCAGCTTCCTGAGTGTCTGGGATCACAGGCCTGCAACAGACTTAAAAAGTTCTTATAGACTAGCTGGGGTGCCTTCATCATGAGCAAGAACAGGACAAGTCTCAAATCTGAAACAATGGGGCTTTCACCCCAATATGGGTTAGGATTGACACTCAAACCACCTTCTTAACAATGAGCTGCAAAAGGCTTCTTACTACTCAGGGCCTTGATCATGTGAGAAATGCTTAGTTCAGAGTACATTACAGGGCTTCCTTGGCCCGTGGACCATTGGAATGGATGTGTATTTCTTCATTCCCATTCCTGGGCCTTCATGGCAACTCAAGCTCTGAAAGTCCTATCATAAGACCAGAACTGAGGCTCACTAATTAGCTGTTCTGATCCAATTGGTGAGCTGTAGGTTTAGCAAGAGACACCACTGAAGAAGAAAACAATTAAGGAAGACTCCTTTTATTGGCCTCAGGTTTCCACACACACACACAATAAGGCCAGGAATTTATGCAAATATGATGTCATCTGAAACTGAGCAGGTCCTGAGTGAAATTGACTTCCAGTTAGCCCACCAAGTACAAGGTTATGATGTTTACCAGAATCTAGCAACACCCTGAGGCCCCAAAGGGGATGAACACAATATGATTTTAATCATTCATCAGCTATCTTTAAAGGGTTAGTGGTTTAAGAGAAGTGGCCTTGAAGTTTCAGAGTTGTACTGGAGACAGCACATCAGGGGTGTTATCAAAGTCAGTGGGAAGCCAATAGTGAATACATTCCTCAGCTGTGTGACCTCCAAAATTAGTGATTCCCGCATCACCCCTGCTCCCCCACACCCCAGCTTCCTTAGTCATTTGTGTAACCATCTCAAGCCCTGCACACTTGGTTTAGGCAGAAGGGGCTCCTGGTGGGTAAACATCCTGGCCTTATGGCCCAATCTGGGGTTTTATGGCAAAGCTACTGAAAGCAGGCTTTTAACAGGCAGGCTAAGAGTCTTTCGTCCCTTTGTGATGGCAGCTGTATGCTTCACTGTGATGACTAAGTCACCTTTCCTGAGGTTCTTTGATGACAGCTGGTTATTAGTGGCTTGTGACCTCTAGCTTCTGTGTAATTTTAGATTATTTCGCTAGCCTTATAAAAATCATAGGTCTTGAAGTTATCCAAGTCTACATTCAAGAATATGTGCTTTACCAGACTTAAAATTCACCCACCATGGTTCAGGGAATTTTGTGGAAGAGGGGGCAGAAAGATGATAAGAGCCACTGTGTGTGTGTGGGGGGAATATCTAGAGGCATTGCTCCCCTCAAAAAATACAACTGGTGACTGCTTGCAAATTCATAGCCCTCCACCCATGGACCATTCCAGAAATCCCACTGAGGAGGGCCCTCAGTGGGTTGGGGCAAGGAGAAGGGAAATGATGATACCAACACAAGACAGAGCTTATACTTATTAACAATAAATAAATTTAATTTAATTTACAAAAGAATTTGTGCTTTACAATGTTCTGTCTCCTCATGTTTCTCTTGTGCTGAATATCATGGAGCAGTTCCACTTTTTAAAGCTCTGTATCCGAAAGTCAGGGTTCTCAGCCAGTGCTCTACCACTCCACCTTTGTCCTGTGATATTCCACACACCCTTCAGCCTCCCTTCTCTTCACCTACTGCAAAGCCTTTTGGAGTTTATAAAGGTTTATGGCTTCTTCCCTGGCTCTTTTCATTGCTGCCCCTTCAAGTCTCTGTCATGACTTTGGGCTTCCTGTATCAGCTAAGTGGAGGCGTGCTTTGCTTCTTCAGTCTTCCTCAGGGTAATTTCTAGGTTCTGGGTCATCAGGACTTCCTGCACTATCACCTTTTATCTTCATGCTCCCTCTTTCTTGATGTCAAAGACACTGTTGCTCATACAGGTGGCTCTGACTCTCACTGGGTCTCATGTCTACTCTGAGCCTCTCACCAAGGGGAACTGAGAGCAGAGTGATTTAGACCATGTCTTCTTGACTTTTGTTTTTTGTCATTGTGACCAAATGCCTGACAAGAAACAACTTAAGGAGGAGAGATATATTTTGGGTCACTGTTTGAGGGGGTGCTCTCCATCACGGTGGGGCAGGCATGGTGGCAGGTGGCTCCTTGGCAAAGGAGTGAAGGAGGAATACCAGCACTCTGCTGTCTTTCTTCATGTTCTCTTTTCATTCATTCTTGGACCCCAGACCATGGGAGGGTACCACCCACATTCTGGGTGGCTCTTCCCTCCTCAGTTAAGCCTCGGTGGAAATTAATTCCCTCTCATACACACCCAAAAGTGTGCCTCACGACTGCCCTAAGTTATTAATCCAATCAACTTGGCAATTGAAGTTAACCATCACAGACCAGTTATGATTCACCCTGGGGTATAGGTAAGGTCCACTCTCTCATGGCCATATACTTCCTAAATGCACAAAGACCTGTTAGACATGACAAGGTTGGAAGCAGAGAAAACCGACCAGTGTCTGCCTCCTCTTTCTTCCCATACATCCTGTCCTGACATGCCATACATACCTTCTATGGCTGTATTCCTACAGCCATAATCTATAAGGGGTTATAGATTCTTGGACCCAGGCAATTAATAGACAACTAAATGTTGTAATTGCTAGCAATATAGAGGGAGAATGCATAGAGATACAAGATTATGAAAAATACCTTGAACGATGTCACCCCCAATCCTAAGGGCCACTGTCAGGTATGACACTCCCTGCCTAGAATGGCTCTCTGATGAGCCAAATTGGGTGGAACAGTGGCCTTTATCCAGGGAGAAATTAAAAATCCTAAGTCAGTTAGTGACTGAACAACTCCACCTTAATCATATTTGTCCTTCAAGGAGTGCATGGAACACTCCTGTGTTCATAATACAAAAAGGATCAGGAGGATGGAGATTATTACAAGATCTAAGGGCTATTAACAAAACAATGGTAATTTGGGGGACCCCCACAAAGGGGGATACCCTTTGCCTCAGCTATTCTTGCTAGCACTCCCCTCCTTGCAATAGATACCAAAGACTGCTTCTTTTCCATTCCTTTACGCCCACAAGACAGAAGGCGCTTTGCATTCTCAGTCCCTTCTATTAATAATACAGGACCTGCTCAGAGGTTTGAATGGAAGGTTCTCCCTCAGGGAATGGCAAACAGCCCTACCCTATGCCAGGAAGCCATGGCCATGGCTCTAAAGCCTCACTTAGACAAGGGTCTTCACATTTGTCATTACATGGATGACATTCTTGTCTGGGGAGACCCCTCCACATCCCCAACCTAACTAAAAGATCAATTAATACCCTCTTTAACATAACTAGGATTTAATATTGCCCCACGTTGGGTGCCAGCTCTGGGTCCATGGGTTAGTGGGGAAGTTGCAGCATACATCAACTCCCTGTTCGCCCACGGAGCTGGGTGAGCAGAGGCTTGGAATAGCTGTGAGCTGACGAGAGATGAGACTCTCGGGAAAACATGGCAGTGGGCAGTTCTCATTTTATTGTATAGAGAGCAATTGTTTATATAGAGAAAAGTCAGAGGTAGAAGCATAGGAAGCAAGGAGATTGGTAGGGGCAAGATCTGTGGACAATCATGAGTTTGATTGGTAGGGGCCAGTATTCTTTGGATACCCATTTTGCATAGATAAATTGAGGGGGCTACGTGACTCTATACATGAACATGTATAGAATTGTGATGTCAGCAGAGGAAATGTAACCTTATTGTTTAGGTTTGATATTGCAGCTGGACTAAGTTAGGCTTTGAACTGCCTGCTTATCTTAGGGCACAGCTGGGGCCTGCCTGGGGGCTGGAGTGTTCAGGATTGCTAAGATTTATAGGGGCCTTCAGACTTTGCCTCAACTTCCTTATCAGAAGGAGACAGTCCCAGAAGCCTTCCAGACTCAGCAAAACCCTACATCCTCCATGCCCCTTTTAGCAGGGTCCCACAACTAAACAAAGTTGTTCTCCACTGGAAGAAGCATTCCTCCATGAAGACAGATACTCCGTCTGCCTTGCTCACTGATGTAGCCCATAGCCTGGCAACCAATCATTGTTTGGATCTATAAATAAACATTTCTGTGGCTACCTTTTGGCTCGCTTTCTACACATTAATGCCTATGCATATATTACTACTTCAATTCTCATAACCGCTCTGTGTGGTCTTATGTTTCCCATAAAAATAGGGCAAGTGGAAGCTTAGGAAGGTCTGACATCTGTGACGTCTTCACAGTGAGCAGCAAGGGCTTTAAGTGAGCTCCAGTATTTAAACTCCAGGCCCCAATGACCCTTGGGTCATTAAGGACATCTTTCCATGGATATTATAGGTAACTGCTGACCACCAGTTAAGCATCCTCTTGGCTGACCTGTGTTTGGTGCAGCTGTGGGTAAAGACTATTAGCTCTTCTTGTGTGTGGACATACTGCAGGATGTTTGACGCCCTAACCACACTCCAGCTCATTTTCCCATCCACCCCAGCCTGTAGGCACGCTGCCAGGTGATCTCTCAGAGGAACACTCCACCACCAGATGGGTGGGAACTGCTGGATAAATTTTCTGGCCTCTGTACTCCTGATGGACAATTTTGGAATTCTATATGCCCCTCAGGACTCCAATGGAAGAAACCCCACACCCCATGCCTACTTCCCAGTGACCCTGATTATAGACCCAATTGTGACTCCTCCAAGATGTCCACATCTTACCCTTTGTACTATGGTCTTTCATGGGAACAGTGGCTCTGCAGATGTGGTTGGAGATCTTGAAATGGCAAGTGCATCCTCAGTTATCCAGGTGCATCCAATCTATCAACATGGGTCCTTAAAAGAAATTTTCCCCAGATGTGAAGGGGAAGAGACAAAATGACAGACAAAGGGTGAGAGAGATGTGAAATGGTTGTCTTTAAAGATAAAGAAATGAGCCACAAACCAAGAAATACCAGTAGGCTCTCAAGCATGGGCAAGGGCTTGGGAGGATTTTCCCCTGGAGGAGACTCCAGGAAGAAACCTAGCCTAGTGAGAACTTCTGGATGACAGGACTGTAAGATACATTTGTGGACACATTCTAGACCAGCAATGATAACTAAGACCAGCATTACTAGATACCTAGATGTACTTTACTGAATGTACAGTTAACTTAGTTTTTCCTTACCCACTATCTTCCTTGCTCTCTAATGGCAACCTTTCTAGGATTTTCTAAGACACCCTAGTCCTGGGGCTGAGGAAAGCGCTGAGCTGATAAAGTGCTTGCTATGAAAGCATGAGGTCCTGAGGATTGTTTGTTTGTTTGTTTTTCAAGGTAGGGCCTCACTCTAGCTCAGGCTGACCTGAAATTCACTATTTAGTCTCTCACGGTGACCTTGAACTTACAACGATCCTCCTACTCTCTCCTCCTACTCACGGTGATTCTCTCGAGTGCTGGGATTAAAGGCAGGCACCACCATACCTGGTTTAGGACCTGAGTTTTGATCCCTAGTTCCCATGTAAATCTGGGCTCAGTGAAGTGTATTTGTAATCCTAGTACTGGAGAGGCAGACAGGAGGATACCTGGGGCTTGCTGGCTACTTCCAGGTTCAGTGAGAGACCTTATCACAAAATAAGGGGAAGAGTAATTGAGGAAGACAGCTAATGTCAACCTCTGGCCTCCACATCCACACATGTGCACACATACCTGCACACACATATGAACACAAACATATGCATGCTACATATACATACCAAAATAAATTTGAAAAGTTTGATGGTTTTGTTGTCAACTTGACCTGTCTAGTAATCTTGGGTGAGTCTCTAAGGCTGTACACAGGCAGACATCTCTCTCAGTAGGGGACAGGATGTAAGGAAGCTCAGGAGAGCTACAAAAAAATCCCTTCCTGGGAGGGAAGTACAGCAAGGAAATTCCAGAGACTCTACAAAACCCTGCCCTAAAGGCCTTGCCCTTAAAACCCTTGCCTGTTTGCTGTTGTGTGTATGGTACTGGTGATGGTTTTCTCTCTCTGTTTGAACTGTGAAAGGGGAGGGAAGACTCTTTTGCCATTATGAAATTTTCCCTGCATCTGTAGCTTTAATAAATCCTTTCCTCCCAGACCTGTGCCTGGTTTTGGGAAGTTCATCCCAGTGGTGCGTGAGCTGACTATGAGAAAACTTAAAAACAAAACACACTAATCCTTCTCTTGGGTGCTATTTCATAGAACACCTAGACTCAGGTAATAGATAGATTTTCTTTTCCCTCCTACATTTTTTACTGGCCTTTATGGTGCTCTGTCTTCATATACCTAACCTTCGATTCTGGAATCCATTCAGCAAGCAGCTAAAGATCTGAAAACTCCCAAGCTTCTGGAAAATTTACAAGTTTTAAATAGCCTGTACCTTTCTCATATGGATAATTAACATGTACCTGGCCAGTGGTAATTTTAAAATTATGTGATCATTTAAACTTACATATTGGTTAATTATTATTTTCAAATATTGCTTGAATTGTTATTATTTGGAAGGAAGTCAATGAAAACAGAATGGAGCTGAACTAGTACATTCCTTTGGTGAAATTGATGCTATTAAAGAGATATTACTGATCCAGTCATCTTAGAATATTTCCATCAGAAATGTTCAACACAAATTGCTCTATGGGTCCCACACAGGGTTAATTTAAGTGATATACAAGTGTTTGGGTTATTCACCCTTCTCCTATTTTCAAATCTCAAACAACATGTTGGTGGGTCCTTAAAGGTATATCAACCCACATAAAGAGCAATGGGTAGTAATTCATAAAGCAGTGTGGATCCTGAGAAATGGTGTCTTAGGCTAAATAAGTCATCTCCTAGCTCCTTCACTTCTTTGTCACACTGTGCCAATCAGTGCTTATGATCCTGTTAAAGTCTTGGTGGATATAGTTCATGATCTTTACAAGAATTGATAAGGAAAGGCTTTTGGAACCCACGGATGATGGGGAACCCAGTCTTGCTCAGAAGCTCTTCTGTACATAAATTTGCCTTCAGACTGATGCTGCTATAATTAAGCAGACCGGGCAGGACCTCACCAGGCTCCACTCCAGTATGTCTGCAGCCTCTGCCATCTGTTGGCTCCCTGAGCAGGCAGGGGTGCCTTCACTCTAACAGGCTTTGCATTCTAGCCAGAACGAGTCCAGTACCATCGCTGAGCTGCCTCCCAACTGTGCCCAACACTTCTTCCCAATGCTCAATACAGTGTGCCTTTGGGTGTGCATGGAATTAGATGACAAGTAAATAAACATATAAATATGGCCATTCCTGCTCCCATGTGTGGGTTACAGCCTGGGAGCTTCTGTGCCTGACTGTGTCAGCCCCAATAACTGAAGGACTGGCAGCCATTTCCTCTAGAGAGCAAGGGAAGAAGCAGGCGAATTTAGCCTTTCAACTGCTCTGCTCCAAGATCCTGTACTGCACAGACCAGCCACAGGGAACTAAGGCAAGGATTTATGTGATTCTGTGTGCCAAAGGGAAGGGAAGGTGTTGTAGTCAGCCACACGCCGCTGGGATGAATCTCCAAACCAGGCAGAATTTGGGGGAGGAAAATATTTATTGAACAGATCCAGGGGAAGTTAAGGAAAGGCTGGCTCCCTTTCACAGAAGCAAGCAGAGACAGAGACAGCACCTCCAGAAGCAAGCAAGCAAGGAAGCAAGCAAGCAAGCAAGCAAGCAAGCAAGCACAGTCCAAAATAACAAACAAGAGGAACTCCAGGCTTGAGTTCAGACTGCTTTTTGCATATGTATAGCTAGAATTCCAGACCCACCCCAGAAACACCTTAGGGATAAACCCTAGGATCTGGCCAAGGTGACACACCTCCTCCAGCCAGAACTGCCTGGAGACAATTTACAATTATAATAAACTTTTGAATCTATTGGGGGACATTATTCAAACTACCACAGAAGGAGAGGAAGGGGAAGGTCTTGCTTCAGATCCTAAATGAGTTTTTTTTTATCTGAGTATTTGTGTGTGGTGTGTGTGCTTGTGATATGTGTGTTGGTATGTATGTGGATGCAGGTGGGTGTGGATGTGCATGTGTGTGGAAACTAGAGGTTGATGCTGTGCCCTCCTCAGTCACTCTCCATCTTAGTTTGATAAGTCAGTACCTCTCACTGAACCCAGAACTCACTGATTCAGCTAGACAAGCTAGTCAGCAAGCTTTGGGAGTCCTCTTGTCTCTGTCTCCCCAGCGCTGGGAGCACAGGTGCACACCACAGTTCCTACCTTCTACATGGGTGCTGGGGATCAGAACCATCTCCTCAGCCCCTAAGTAAGATTTTGAAATGTGTGAACTGTGCTTAGTTCCCCTACACCTCTGTCTAGGCTGGATGCTTATGGCCCTAAGTCCCATCACTGTGAAACCTTGCTTGAGTCATGGGGAGGTTCTGCAGTGACCTTTTCTCCTTATCAAAATCAGCCTGTCTTGTGTGCCCATTTTCAGTGCCCAGATGTCTGCCTGCTTGCTGAGGAGAGTGACAGGCAAAAAGTGTGGCAACTAGCTGGGATGTCACTCCCTTGGGTTGTGCAGCAAAGACTCCATACTGGCTCAGCCCTGCCCATCCCTGCCAGGCTTAGCCATGTGTCTACACCTGCTCAGCACTGACTGGCTTCTCAGGCTTTAGTCATGTGTCTACACCCGCTCAGCTCTCCATCTTACCTTGCTCTAGTTTCTCTTCTTCTACCTAGATCCTACCTTACTTTCTGTTAAATGCGCCCATGCTATATAAATATTTGACTGCACCAGTCAGTTTCATATGATGACCCCATTACTTGAACAAGGGTGATAATTGCCCTTCCTGTCCTCTCCAGAGGGGAGGAAGGAGGGAGGGAGTTCACACACAGGTGATGTAGCCAGTGAAACTCCATGTTGCTATCCCTCCCTCTCTTTATTTTTTATATATTTTAATACCTTTATTACGAATAATTATATACATTGTATGAGCAAATTTGGTGAATGTGTCCCCGTTTCCCTCCTCTCTGTCCCCTATCCACTAGGGTACTTCCTCAGTATGCATACTGGGTCTGTCCATAGGTTCATAGGTTTATGAACTGCACCAAAGGGAGACAGTTTTTCGTTCTTTTTTTCCCCTTCCCACTCGTGCATTGATGCTAGACTCCCTCTCTTTAGAAAGTAGAGAGTTCTCTGGCACCTTAAGTCCCAACCCCACGAATAGCTTGAAGTTATAAACAGATGGTTTGTTGATGACATTTTCCCTTTTTACTGTCAGAACTGGAAGGGATGGTCATAGAACCCAAATTTGTTTAAAGTTGTTTTTAAACAAATACATGCAATGTAAAACTGTAGATTTTTCTCCACATGGCACTAAAACATTGACCACAAATGAGGAACATCTTTCTGGAGGTGGAGCCATTCTCAGAGCAGGGGGTTCTGGGTTGTTCATATAGTTTTGGGTCCCTAGAGAAGCAGCTGGAGAGAGAAAAGGAAATTTAAAAAACCCAGGGAAGCTACAGAAGTCTGCCTTCACCTGTTCTGCAGGGCGCACCTTGTTGCTCCAGCTGCCCAACCCCAGCAAGTCCTCTTTCTCAACCAGTGTTTATGAGAACCTGCTCATCAACAAGGGTTTCCTTCAGCTGTGTGTGGTGGCAGATACCTATAATCCCAGCACTGGAGAAGCAGAGGCAGTAGGGTTTGGACCAGCCTAGGCTACACAGACCCTATCTTAAAATAAGCAAATAAAAAAAAACAGGTGATGTGGCACACACCTGTAACCCCAGAGCTCATGAGGCAGAGGCAACACCATCATCTGTTTGAGACCAGCCTGGACTAGGCAGTGAGACCTCATTGGAAGGAAGAAGGAAGGGAGGCACAGTGAAACAGCTCTGAGGCCTGAAAAAGAATAGACCCAACTTGCAACATTAAAGAGTTGTAGTATTTTAGTCCCAACATGTGGGAGGCAAAGGTAGAAGGACTGATGTGAGTTCAAGGTCATCCTGAGGTTATATAGTGAATTCCAGGTCAGCCTGGGCTAAAGTGAGACCCTACCTCCCCCCCCCCACACAAAGATTTGTAGTATTTTAAGTAGAAGATCCATCTTTGGAATGAAACTCAAATATTCCTACCTTTAGGAAGACCTGATAGCCCCCAGGACCATGACTGTTAATTTCTTCTCTTCATAGTACCCTGTATTGGTCCAGTCATGTATCCATCCCATGTTAATGAGAGACTGTATGTTCCATGGGGCAAAGAGCTGAGCTGCTGAGCTCCTCTCTGGACATAGAGCAGGTGTAGTAAACATCCCAGGAAGGAGCAGATAGTGAATGAGTGAGTATACCTGCCTCCCCTAGGAGACCCAACCACTTCAGGACAGAGCTGTGTGTTCCTAACTTCCCATCTGAAAGACAGTAGAGCGGAGAGAAGGGAGCACTGTAGCCAGACTGTCAGGTTACAGATTCAAACTTCACCAACTCACTATGATTTTGTTTCCTCACCTCTGTAAAATGGATATAATAACGGTTCTTACCTCATAGAAAAAAATCAGGACTAAAGGAGCCAACATGTGTAAAGATCATGGACAGGTACCTGCCACATAGTAAGAATCCCGTGAGCATTCATTGTTATTGCCATTACTTGAATTCTTCCTCCTCCAAGGTAGAGATTCTGTAAGTGGTCACCTTGAATGTCGGTAACAGATAGGCAAGGTGCAAAGGTCCAAACCTGCCTTCCCCCAAGAATGCTACCTGTATATAGACTCAGCATGCCCTGGACAATGAGGGTAGATGAGGAGAGGGAAGGTACAGAAGAGACCTCCAGCTCAATGGCTCTCTACCTTATTCTTTGAGACAGGATCTCACACTAAACCTGGAGCTCACTGATTTGGCTAGAATAGCCAGCCACTGAGTCCTAGGGATCCTCCTGTCTTTGGCTCCCCAATTCTGGGATTACAGTCCTGCCATCATGTCCAGCTTTTATGTGGGTGCTGGATTCAAACTAGGTCCTCATGCCTGTGCAGCAAGCACTTTTACTGGAAATTTCATTACACAGCTGCCTCAAGTTGCTTATTCCCTTTAAAAATAATCTGAGTAAACCAGCACAGTTGAGCTCATTCATGTTGCTAACTCTTTCGTTCGCTGCCTTAGCCTGTTTGGGCTGTTATAACAAAGTGCCATCCACAGGCTGGCTTACAAATAAAATGTATGTGCCACCATTCTGGTCAAGGCAGACCATGTGGCTGGTAAAGAAAGACCTGCTTTCCGGTTCATAGACAGCACCTTCTTCCCGTGTCCTTTTGGAAAGGAACGGAAAGTTAGTTGTCTTGTTTTATAAAGGCACTAGTCCTAATCACCAAGGCTTTGTCCTCAGGCCCTAAAATGACTCCTGAGACAAGAAGTCCCGATTGGTTTATTGTTTTCTGTCAGAGTGAATTACATATAGGTTCATATAAAAGTAACACATGCACACACTAAATTGTGTGTTTGGTTCTTTTTTTTTTGTCCTGATGTAGCTAGTATTTATTTATTTTTATTGCCCATAATGAGTTACATTGTTTAGTGGGCCAACAATGAGTTGTAATCCCCAATTCCTCATTGCCCCTCCTGTTTGGTTCTTTATACATTTTTGTCTTATTGGCGTTGCTTATTTTTGTCTTGACTTATGGTTATTTTATTTTTGAAATGTTGTGGTTGTGATCATGATACCCCTCACTACCCTCTCTTATCCTCGGCCCACTCACCCACATTCTTCTTTCCAACAAATCCCCTTTCTACTTTCACGTTTTCTGCCCGTGTGTGACTCACTGAGGGTTGGTTGGATGAGTGTGGATGGGGGTTATTCACTGGAATCTAGGCAATTTACCAGGGGCTACACCATTGACTCCCCTCTCCCAGCAACCATTAACTGCCAGTAACTATTCTGAGATGAGTGGGATCTTGCGAGTTGCTCCCCCATCCCTAATGGAATGTTGGTGGGCTCAGTGCTGTGCAGGAAACCACAGCTGTTGTGAACCCATGAGTATAACAGTCATGTCATATCCAGAGGTTAACTTTCAACAACACTCTTCCCATCCTCTGGTTCTTAATATTCTTTCCTCCCTCTTCTGAGAAGTTCCCTGAACCTTGGAGGTTAGAATAGATGTCTTGTTGAGGGTTATTTCACAATAGTTAATTATTCTCAGAACTTTTGCCATATTTCTGCTTTATCTCTGCCCACTGCAAAAGAAACCTCTGTGATAAAGACCGAGAGCAGTATTTAACCTATGGGTATAAACATGAATATTTTGAAAGCAGATCGACAACCTGTCCTATAGCATATCAACAGGAGTTGGTTGTTGATTCTCCTGGCTCTCCCCAGGGCCTGTGACTTCTCTAGCCATGGGCTTTTAGCCATGTTTATAGTACCAGGTAGGAATTCATTCCCGTGAGGTGAGCCTCCAATCCAATCAGAAAACAGTTGGCTACCCACCTCACAGTCATGCTACGGTTGCACCAGTGGGCACATCTTGCCTGAAGGTCAGTTATAGAGCACACAGGGTTCACCACTTGGTAACACTATTGATGACTTTTCTCCCCCAGCTTCCGGCATGGCTCCTTCTGTCACGATGACAGCCAGGCAGCAGGGAGGAAGCTTCCAGCTCAATTCCAGCTTGATTTCTCTATTTCCTGTAACTGAAATGAGGGGTGTTTTAAACAACAGTCTTAGTGGTCAACCAAGAACATGACAACAGCCTATATTGTGTTAGAAGCTTCTGCAGACATCCTGACCAACTCACTGAGATGTATCTCATCTCTGGAAATGGGAGTTTTCATTAATACCCTATGGCTTCTGGGAACAGCTTCATTCACCCATTTAGATTACCTTCATTCAAACTGCTGTTTTTTTTTTTTTCCCTAGGTAGGGTCTTGCTCTAGCCCACGCTGACCTGGAATTCACTATGTAGTCTCAGGCTGGCCTCGAACTCATGGTGATCCTCCTACCTCTGCCTCCCGGGTGCTGGGATTAAAGGTGTGCACCACCACACCTGGCTCAAACTGGTTTTTTAAATTTATATATTTTAAATATTTTATTTATTTATTTGCAAGGAGAAAGGGAATAGGGAGAGACAGACAGAGAGAGAGAGAGAGAGAGAGAGAGAGAGAGAGAGAGAGAGAGAGAGAGAGAATGGGCACATTAGGGCCTCTAGCCACTGCAAAGGTAGTCCAGATGCATGAACCACTTTGTGCATCTGGCTTTGTGTGGGTGCTGGAGACCTTGGTTGTTAGGCTTTACAGGCAAAAGCCTTAACCACTAAGCAACCTCTCCTGCCCTTAAATTTATATTTTTAAGTAGCTTGCAAAGTCGAAGGTTTTCCTATGGCCTTTTCATATATCCTTAGCTTTGGTTAACCCTTCCTTCACCCTCTTCCTCACTTTCCTTACTCCTATTCCGCCTTAAGCCTGCCTTCCATTACTCCTCCTTCTAAGCCTCCCCTGTCATCACTACCCTTCTGCTTTGTTTTGATTCCTTTGAGGCAGGGCCTGGCTCTCTATGCCAGGCTGGCCTCAAGCTTGTAGTTCTCCTAAGTGCTGAGATTACAGGCCAGTAACACCACAGTCTGTTTATTATATTTTCTAACTATGTTTATGTATAGCCTATACCCCCCCATACACACACTAGAATGTAAACTTCATATTGACATATTTTTTGGCTTGGTTCACTGATAGCAGTGCTTGGAGACATAATAGACACTAAGTAAAAAAAATTGTTGTACAAGTAAAGAAATCCCATGTCTTTTGAAGCAAATTATATTGTTCAAGTGAAACTCAAGCACTTAATCACATCCTGACAGTGCATAAATCTCCTTCCCCTAAAGCTCAGGCTGGTGTTTTTACAGTCAGGTCCTAAAGGGAAAGATCTGAGAGAAAAGAAAGAGCTGCTGATATTTCTGTCAAGGTATCTAGAAAAAAAGAGATTAAAGACAGTGATAGTAAGGGCAGGGGACTTTTGCTTTAATACTGAAAAAAAGGGAAAAGAATACGAATAAAAACATATATCAGAATTTCTCTTTTAGTCAATGATATTCTAAGAAGAAAAAGAGTGCTCACTATGTTTTTAGGTGCGGGATATTAGGCTAATATCCTGTAAGTCCACATGTTATGAAGCAAATTAACAATGATCCACTTCCCTTGACTCAACTACTTATGGATGTGTGGGCAAAGGATGAATGTAATGAACTTGTCCTTTAACTGTAGCAATTAGCATGACCTTGGGCTCATAAACTGCTCTGTGTCTCATATTCCATATGGATAAGAAGGAGATTATAATACATGCCTGCCCCTCGTTGTGCTATTTTGTGACTATACGAAAAACACGGGGAGCCATGACTGATACATTATGACATCTGGAAAAATTCCAGGTACCATAATCATCATTACATCCTGTCACAGTAGTGCTCAGTTTCTTGGGGAATATGTTCTGCCATGAGCATCTGTATCCTGAAGATCGTGAAGGAC
>PVHP010019191.1:0-32154 GCA_004024765.1 Zapus hudsonius
GCCTTCTTTATAAGTATCCATTTGATGAACTGAAAGGTATGGAATTTAAATGGATGAATTTAACATTTAAATCAATTTTACATATGAGAACTTCTTAAAATTTTGTCTAAATATTTTATCTTAATTGTTAATATGAGCAATGGCTATTGAGTAATCTCAATTATCTAAAAGACCCATTAATAGTCATTTAACTAGCCACCTAGTGAGCACAGAAAAAAAGTATGAAAAGAACATTTTTATTTTATTTTAATTTATTTCGGACACAGGTCTCATTATGCAACCTAGGCCAGCCTCAAATTGATCTAACCATGTGGCCCAGGCTGTTGTCAAACTCATAATCCTCCAGAGTGCTAGAAAGGCAGACCTTTACCAGCACATGCTAAGAAGTGACTAAACTGAAATTTAGGGCAATGATAAAAGAATGTTAGCAACATTTAATGCAAACTGGAAAAAATGTATTGGTCTATGTTTTGTGATGTGTCATTCTTATTATAGTATTAACATGAAATTATTATTACAATATATTTTCAGCCCATAAGCACAATCTTAATATTTAAAACTTATTACATGTGTTTTATTGTAACAAAGCTTCTCCAAATTATTAATCCAGTTATTTATTTTGGAAGTACTAAAAATATTCAATCTTGGGCTGGAGAGATGGCTTAGTAGTTAAGGTGTTTGCCTGCAAAGCAGAAGGACCCCAGTTCAATGCCCCAGGACACACATAAAGCCAGATGCACAAGGTGGTGAATGTGTCTGGAGTTCTTAGCAGTGGCTGGAGGCCCTGGAGCACCCACTCTCTCTGTCTCTGTCTCTGTCTCTGTCTCTCTCTCTCTCTCTCTCTCTCTCTTTCTCTCTCTCTCTCAAATAAATAAATATACAATTAAGAAATATTCAATCTGGACTGAAATTATGGATCATGGTAGAAAGCAGTTTGCATGTATTGAATTTGTTTTGTATAGACACTTAGTTACATGTTATTATTTTAATTCTCAATAAATTTAATAGAGATTATGTTATTTTGCCCATTTATATTAGGATTCAGATTCTATCATGTTAATTTCCACAACTTTTTTTAGTATATCTGTTTTATGAGTTGGACAAGACCATTGCTTTTTTGAATTAAAGATTCTGAGACCACTAAAACAAGACTGTAATGCACTCTGGTTTCATTGAGGGAGGGTAGACACCCTGGGCTCAGATACCCTGAAGACATCCTCACAAGTCCCCTCCCCTCCATGAGGTTATATAAGATGTAAAGAATTGGATCAGATGGGAATCTTCACTATAGCTTCCCCAAGGTCCCCTTGGATTATTCTTTCTCTTAGTACATCTTTTCAAAGCTATTGATGGTGCATGCTGGAATATATATTATGGTTCATCTCTTTTGTGAGTTAGCTATGCTGCTAGAGGGACTCTTCAGTGGTAAAGATTCCTGAAAATTGCCCAGGGAAGTAATCTGTGGAATATCTGTCTTTGCATCAGCCCTGGTCCTATAAATCACCCCAATAAACCCATCGGTGTGGCTGGAAGTATTTTCCTTGGGGAGACACAGACACACATCTTCACTACACATAGGGCTCAGGTGACAGACCAAAGTACAATTATTCCAATACCAGTTTGGTGAACCAAGGAACCTGTGGGTCACTTACAGAGTATTGATAGGGGTTATTTATAGGAACATGGAGCCCCCAAAGCCACCACTTTGATATGGCTCCATGATTCAAGATTAATCCTGGAATGTTCCTCTCAGGATCAGGGTGAGGGCTCACTTATTTACAGAACATGGGGACCCCAGAGCAGCCACATCATGGAGAAGTCTCACCCCAATCTGAATAACCCCTTCCCAGTGGCTGCTTCCAGAAGTTCCTTGTCCCTGTCCAGGAGTGGAGACCCCAGGGTAGCACTTAAGAGGGGATCACTATGTCGGGTGTCCCCAGTGGAGGATCCTCCCTTGCCCTTGACATGAGGGCTTACTTACAGACATTGGATACTCCAAAGAAACCACCTCGATGGATCTCTTTGCTCCTTGATCTTTTGCCCTCTATATCCTGTGTCTCTCCCTGAGGTCAGGATACCTCGTCTGTTATTGTACATAGCTGGCTCAGGGGGTGCGGGAATCTAAAGTGAGGGTCTTATGACCCTTCCCAGCCTTTTCTTATGAGTTGCCTCCACAGCTGTTGATAAAGCTGGAAATAGCTGTGTACACCTGTTGGCTAGGAGGAATTTTTCCATAGAACACTGGTTGACCAAGCTGGACTTGGATGGCCTCTTGGTCTAGGTCTCTCACTGCCCTCTTTATCTTGGTCTCCTTAGGAAAGTTTCACTACAATTTCACATAACCAAGTGTCAGACAAGAGCTCAAACTCAATTCGTGTAATTGTAATCTTTCTATATAATGTTAAAATAATCTCCCTCATGTTTAAACAATGACAATAAAATGGACCATAAGTGATTTGTTCATTGATAAGTATATTCATTAAAATAATACATATTTATAAATTTTGCATTGAACTTTTACCTGGTATATCTCAGTACCCTAATCAATATCTCCTCTCCGATACTTAATAAATCCTGGAACGTGGCATGGCCCTATCTCAGCTCTCACTGCCCACCCCTCTTCTGGGTTTCCCCTTCTCACAAATGGAATTTCCATCCACACATCTGCCACTACTTCAGTCCTCTGTTTTTCTTATATACCAGGTGAATTTAATTTGATCCTAATTCTGTTTTTTTTTTCCACCAAACTGTATCCTGAATTCTCCATATAATACCACATTTGCCAGTACAATTTCAATATAATCCTGGATCACTTGAGGTTCTTTCCTACCAGTGTGTTTCTGGAGCCTATTCCCCCCTTCTCCAGGACTAAGTTCTCCTTCAGTCTAAGCTCAAGCTAGTAGCTGGAAAGAGTGTAATAAAACTCTAGTCAGAGACTTTCACAGGTATGTCCTGAGCTCTCGAGTGCATCTCAATTTCAAGAAGGGAGTTCAAGGCCTTACTGCTGCCTAGAGGTCTGCACATGGTTGGATTCTCAAGTAACTTTTGCCAATCTCTTTTCTTAAAGCTTTGTTTGCACTCTACCATCCTGACACTGGCTACAGTTCTTCAGTTCTTCTAACATTTCAAAAATGTCAAGGCATGCCACCGCACTATGTTATTTTTATTATATTTTATTTTATTTTTGCTTGGGATGCTCTTCCCTGCAAGCTGAATGAATGGTCCTCATTCTCTGAGAGCCTTCAGTTCACAGTTTCTGGTTAATTTCCTCTGCAGCCCCATCTGACAAATCCATAGCCTATTCTCATCCACTTTTCTATATATTTGTAACACCAATCAATATTTGTGGAAACTTGTATAATTGTATGCAAAAGAGCAAGATATTTGAGTCACTGTATTTGCGCATTCCTAGCTGAGGTTTAACAAGATTATTTTCTGCCTGTTTGTTTCAGCACTTGAATATATTTTTTAATGTCATGCTTTTCACAAGTCGGAGCTTCTTTTGGTGAGTTTACCATCAAAAATGGTCTCTCAAGTCTAGGGTTGAAGAGGTGTTGTATTGCTAAGCACAGAAAGATAAGGCCATGCTTTACAGAGAATGTTTATGTATTATTTAAGTTTTACTCAGGCATGACTTACAGTGCTGTTACACAGATATTCAATGTTAATGTGTCAATTCAATAAATTAAATGTTGTGTCACTAAACAACAATTCACATCAAAGAAGGGGAAATGTTGATCAGTTGTCAAAAAATGCAACTTGAGGGTCATGGGAACTACATTCTAAATTGTCAATAGGTGCTAAGTTTCAATTAGTGATTCAGGGTGACTGGTAACTTTAGAGAACATGTTGACAGGTAGTAGGAAATAATTGCCTTTTTGGACGACCCTTGTTGGTTCATTGTTCTTTTCACTAGAACATTACCTCCACCAAGGCTGGAAATTTTTGTTGTTAATGATATTCATTGCTGTGATGACTAGGTTTTGTTGTCAACTTGATCTTTGGTAGGTCTCTGTGGATGTTTACAGGAAGGCAGACTCTCAGTAGGGGGCAGGATATAAAGAAGTTCAAAGAAGCTAGAACTAAACATCCTTTCCTGTGTGGACAGTGCAGGAAGGAAATTCCAGAGACTCAGGAAGCCATTAAGTCTGGGATAGAATTGCAAGACTCCACCCTAAGGCTATATAAAGGGGAAAGAATTCACTACTTGGCTCTCCTGCCTGCCTGTTCCCTGTTCTGTGTGTGTGGTGTAGGGGATGGGTTTTTCTCTCTGTTTGGACCTGTGAAAGGGGAGCAGCCTCTTTTGCATTCTGGAACTTCCCCTGTATCTGTAGCTTGAATAAACTGTTTCCTCCCATAAACTGTGCCTGGAATCTCATCCCAGTGGTGTGTGGCTGACTGCGACAATTGCTATATCCCAATTTTGCATAGGAGGTCAGTGAAGATTTGTTAATACATAAACACATAAAGTGATTTTAATGAATGATGAATAAATAATGCACTGTTGTATATGGAATAGATGAGCACTTAATCATATAATCATATAAGTAAAAAGAGCATAAAAGAATAATTCAAGGATAATTAAAATTATTATAATGTGCCAATCTCGTTATATAGTATAGTTTTATCATAAAATTGAAAGATAAATACAGTTTGAGCTTTGCTCTTAAGGCTTTCATAATGAAGAATAGGCATTGTAATGCTGACATTTATTAGTGCATGATTTAAGCAAATGATATTACCTTTTGTTTCACTTTTTGCTTCTTTGTTTAGTAAGGAAAATAATAGCCATACCTTAACAAGATTCTGTTAATACATATAAACCAATTGGAAAAATTCTGTATATTTAGCTATTCAAATCATTTTGTATGGAAAAAAAATCAGTCATTCCAGATAGTTCAATAAAAAGATAATATACTATATGTTAAGTAGAAAACACATAGGTCTCATTAATTTCCTGAAATATTTCCAGACAGATTAAAATGCAGATTTTACTATATGCTAAATTTAAATTTAGTTTAGGGTAAGTTTTATTAGAACATCATTATTTTGTACCAACATATGCAAATGTGCTCAGATGTACCATTTCAGTGGTTACAACATAAGTTAAGAAGGACTGCTATGGGGCTGGAGAGATGTCTCAGTGGTTAAGGTACTTGCCTCCAGTGCCTAAGGCCCGGGTTCAATTCCCCAGGACCCACGTAAGCCAGACTCACAAGGTGGTGGCCCTGGTTCATTCTCTCTCTCTCTCTCTCCCTCTCTCTCTCTCTCTGCTTGAAAATTAATAAATAAAAAAATACTAAAAAAGGACTGCTATGAATATTGATTTTCTTTCAAAACCTATCAATCAGCATGAATTTAATATTTTAAGCAAAAAATGGATTATGCTAATGTGTAAATGATGATGTCCATCCCTTTAACTTTCCCTTATTATTTAGTTATTAAAACAAGGAATAAAAAGAAATCCATGTACTTAAATTGTTTTGTGAGTGTTTACACTTGAGTATAAGGAAGACTCTGAGATTCCCTGAAGCTCTACTCATTGTCACCAATGCAGTTAAAGGTTCCATGGTATTAATCACTTGGGACTGTTTTAACAGGTGACATACACAGGATATGTTAAATAGAACCAAGAAAATATATTGCTTTTCAAAGTCCTGCATATGGAGAAGGCTGAGATCAAGGTGCCAGCGTATTCAGGACCTTGTGATGGCTTCCTGTTAAAAGACAAAGATATGAATGATCTCCCTACTGATTCTTCTCTGCCATTACTGACATTTGTGCAGACTCTGTGATCCGTGTTCATTGCTTCCATAGTTGCTGTCATGCATGTAGCTAGAGTTGCTCCCACTTGTAATTTTAAAGATGCTTATCTCTTTCACATCACTATCTCACAAGAGGATCCTCCAGTATGGAATGTCCCATTTCCTCTGAGCATTAGCTTTTGATCTTTACATTCAGACAGAACTGGATGCTCCACCTATTGCCAGCACTCTGGTTGGCTGATTCTTTCCAAACAGATTTTCCTCAGAGTTTTGACATTTCCTGGATGAAACCTCCACTTAAACTAAGCTCTTTGGAAAAGGTTCAAATGTTCTGAGGGCTTCCTACTGGGACCTTTTGTTACTTCAGAAACATTAAAATTAAGCCCTTAACCACTGCTATACGGCTATAGTATCATCTCTTATAAAAGTGTTCTCAAATTATGTTTTATTCATATATATATATATATGTATAATGTGAAATGCTCATAATTTTGTGTGTTCTTGCATGTGTGTATTGTTTGGAAATGTAAAGGCTTGATCTGTTATATTAACCCTGCCTTCACCTTGAGTTTCCTATTATTTATTTATTTATTATTTATTTGGCAGAATCTCAGGCTGACCTGAATTCACTTTGTAGTCAGGCAGGCCTTGGGGCCCTAATGACCCTTCTACCTCTGGATCCCTGGGTTTCAATATGATTACTATCACACAATATTTTAAATTATACCCACCTAGTGGTAGGAAAAGTGGACAATATATTTTTCTCTCTAATAATTCAGCCCAGAAATTTATAGTTTATAGAGTATTTCACTATGGTCAACATTAAAATGGATCCAATATTCTGGACAAAAGTCTAGGATATTTGAAGATGGACATCAATATTCCTTAGGAGATTAGGTCATTCAGAAAATGATAGACCTTTAATCTTTAGTTGGAAACAAGGATGGGGGGCATATTTGCAAATACACTTTAAATAATATTTCATTTTCCCAGTTTTTCTGGATCCAGTTGTGTCCCTGTGGTTTGTATTTGATCTGCATCATTTCAGTCAGGGCTCTGTGACTTCTAGGCATTTCTCCTCTAGTGACCATAGAGCAGAAATCCACATCAACTCTGAACTTAGAAAAGGTACATCTTGCTAACAGAGCCTCGTTTTCAGTTCTATTCACCTTCTAACAGAACAGCAAGGTCTCAACATTTTATTTTATAGATGAATTAATCCTCTTTAGATCTAGCTGTTCTAAATCTTATCTTGAAATGAGAAGCTGTTATAATAGAGGAAACAAAGACAGGGGAGAAAATATTTTTTAACCTTTCCTAAGATTACTTTCTCTGTTAGATAAAAAATGTATATGTAAGTTGTTTTTTTCAAAATTATGTAGGGATATAGCAGAGAGCACATTTACTTATTTATATGTATAGCTTCTGATGTCATCCTAATCAAAATTTATATCTGAAATATCAAGGGCAATATCAAAATCATAGAAAATATCAGCCTTTAATAGAGGCTTTGGTGTTTAATCCTTTGAAGACTGCGACACACAGATATGCCATATGCAAAGTCTTTGCTGTCTTTGAAAATACCAAAGGTAACTTTTAAGTGCACTTACATTTTCATCTTTACAGATAAAATGTCTAGTAGACAGACTCAGAGATGTCCATGGCTTTTTTCTCTATCATTTAAATATTTTTGAAATGAACAACAAACTAGTTACCTTTTTAAAAAGTCAAATAGAACTTTAAACTACCTCCATGAGAATATATATATATACATATATATATGTATATATATATATATATATATATATATATATATATATATATATATAAAATCACAGCTGAGTTTAAAATAGTGATTCTCTGAAAGCTTGTAGATAGATGCACATCTTGAAAGCCTAGATTATATGTTTGGTATCAATGACTCAGTAAATAGGTGATTCAATTAATTGTAACTTTCATGGTTAATTTTGTAGGTATGAATATGCAAGCATATGTCAGATATACATATATTAGATTTTCTATTACTGTGAGCTTTGTTTTGAAAAAGCTCATCTTTTCAAATGCAGAAATTTATCAGCAATGCATAAATTGGCTATTGTGTACAAGCACCATACTAAGCAATTTTTCTGTGTCTTGGGTTGTTCCCAAGTCATAAAATCTTATAAACAAAGGGCAGATGTATTCTTTTAAATAATGTGTTATTTTTAGTAACCTACATATTTCAAATTCAAGGAAAGTATCTTTTCTGAAAATGCCTTAACTATCTTAGGTGGACCATAACCCAAAAATGATAGTGAGCATATCACTCACTATTCATGTATCATACCACAGACTGCTTTTTCAAACACAGGCCTTTCTAAGATGATTAGACAATCTTGACAAAATACAAAAGCATCATTACTGTGGCCTGGCTATTGTGTAGTTATATAAATAGATTGGTAAAGAAAGAAAATTCTATTTCCCAGATTTCAGAGTCTGGTAGTTAAGAGGGATGCACAAACCTCATTACACTGCAAGCTTAAAAGATGCTTCTTTTCAGCACCCCTTGCTTAGTTGGAGCAATTCTTAGACTTAACCAGGCATAACATCCACCTGGGGTGCTTGGAACAGCTTAGCTTTCTGAGCCTCATACCCAGAGTTTCCTCTTCTAGGTCTGCAATGAGGCCAGGAATCTGCAGGCCATTGCAGACTGTGCTGACTCAGACACCATATTTTAAGGTTGGTTAAACGGATGGACTTTTCTCACATGCTGAATGAACTTCAGCTTTTCAAAATGTCAAGAAAAGCAGCCATAAAACTTTTGAAATTATTAAGATCTGTACCCTAGATGTGCCAGCAGTACTTATCTGAGCTCAAATATATATATTGGAACTTCTTGAGAAGTTTTTAAAGCCAAGTGGAATTAATTAAATTGGTAGAAATTACAATCAATACCCTGAACATAATAGGTGTTACATTGATTCATATGAATTATTCTAATCTAATCTTTCATTCTGCATTTATCTATTTCTGCAAATGTTTACTCGGTGAACAGGGAGAAAATCTGGTACAAAAATATGTCATTTCCTCAAAGGTCATATTTTAATTGCCCTCCAAACTTGGCTCAATACTCCCAAAAGATATCTCCCAGATAATTTGTTTCAGAAAAAAAATAAAGTATAAATAAATTGTAAAAATTATATTCCCATTTCTTCACCTAATGTCTACTTCCAGTCCCTAAGCAACTTATTAGTGGATATTTGTAGAAAATGCAGTCTCTGAGAACTTTGCTTCTGTGGTTTTGAACTGTAAGAGACAGTGTTGGAAACGTGGGGTTCTCATGGAGGAATGCAGTAGAGGGGAGTGTGTTGAGGGCACAGGATCTGTTTTATATACGGTCTGTGGAGTTTATCAACAGTGTCTCTGCTCGGGCAACCTGTAATTCCATGAATGCCATTCATTTATCTATAAAATACTAATAATTACTTTTAGCATTAGATTGTAAGACAAAAAATTTGGTCTCATTTCATATATACAGACTTAATTAAAAACTAACATATGCAGAGTTTAAAGGGTTGATGGATGCAATTAATGAGCAGAGGTTATCTTTGGGTCTCATTAGAGGATACATTGCTAACCTTATTCAAATAACAATGAATTTACCTGCTTAGAATTTACCAGTTTAAATGTTTTTTTTTCAGTTTATATGTCAATCTGGTTTGAATATTCTTTTTTTTTTTTTTTTTTTGAGGAAGGGTCTCACTCTAGCCCAAGCTGACCCCTGGAATTCACTATGTAGTCTCAGAGTGGCCTGAAACTCAAAGCGATCCTCCTACCTCTGCCTCCCAAGTGCTGTGAATAGGCTAATGCCACCATGCCCAGTTGGAATATTCTTTTATGTATATAATGCCAGATTAACAGCTTTCAGTATGAATTTATCAGTTTTTAAATTTATTCATTAAGTGTTCAGAAATTTATATTCTGGAAATACACTGTGGATGAACCAAACTTCACCATATTTATATAGTGTTAATATTTAAGAACAAAACCTTCACATTGTGCAGGAGCTACAGTTCCTTAACCACTGTGTTTGTTGAATGTGGGCATGACTACCCTTTTGTCTATAAAACTCGGCATAAATATCCGAGAATGAGTGACTTCAGACTTCCTGTGTTAAACAGTGTATATTTGGTAGAAGTGAAAGGGAATATCTCAGTAGGAAAGAAGAGCGTCTCATAAGAAGTCCCTCTGTCGAGAATGATATTTTATGTGTGCTTTGCCTCTGTCAGTGACAACGTAGGCAAGCTGGTGCCTCTGCACGATGATGTTGAATGACAAGAAGATGCTTTGCAGGTGAACTCTGAACAAGGTCTTGGAATTACTTCCTTTCCAGCACTTAGCAGCCTTATTAGCAGGAGCTTATAATCCATCCCTTACAGTTTCAAAAGATATACAGTGACTACACATGTCAGGTTAAAAACTCTTCAATTTGATATATGTTACACAATGTTCAAATTAAGCATGAAGTATGACTCAACATCATCTGCTTTTCCCTTGACGTTCTCTGAGCTTTCTGCCTTTTTTCAAGCATTGGCTAAAATGCTGATATAACACATTTCTTCTATCCTTTCAGTCTTGTGGGGATACAAACAGCTTTGAACAATGTCATCCCATACCAAATAGTAAGGAATTAAAATGTGATTTTTAGAAACCTTCTAGAGAAGAAAACATATCACTATTGGTAGTTTCTCTGTTGGTCATCTAAATATAAAGCAAAGAGATATGTTTCATTTCAAATGAAATATGTTTCATTTGTATGATTTGACATATAAAATCCTTGGTCTCTACAGTTTGTCTGTGAAGTCCCATAAAGTTTTGAGACCCGTGTAGTATAGTGATGCTATATGGTTGACTCAACCCAGAAAATAAATAACTGTCATGGTTTCCTTTTATACACATTAAAGACATGTAAAATATGTAAGTGGAATGCAGTAGAAAGAAAAACTACAAAACATTGTTCTTTGTCAGAATTATCTCAGTATTATGAAAAATCACTAACAATGCAATTGGTAAAGATACATCTAGTTATTCAAAGTCTAACATTTTGTCCTGAGGACTTCTCATTTTTGCTAAATTTCATATCATAGATTATTCAAAAATGGAATCAATTTTTTGTTAGCTATGTAAAATAAAGACAGGAAAACAGCAGTGACTTGTACACACTTTACATCCATTGTATCTGCTAAAATAAGTAATGAATGACTATCAATAAAATTAATGATCATATGATAAGAGTCTATACAAGGTATTGCTTTCCTCTAAGACCCATTGGCTCTGCTCATGTATCAATTGTCCTGAAGTTGTAGGGTATCTGAATTCATTACATGATATGAGATTTTGGTTGACACAAACTGAACAGAAAAAAAGCATGGTATTATAAATACAAGATAAGCCTTCTTTAAAGAATAAACATACATTAATAAAATATTCATCATCAATCCCTTTTGAAGAACAAGTTAATTTAAAGGAATATTCACATAGATTTATACATGAACGTTCACCATTCTGATACTTTTCATTAATCTGATATTTTTTTCATTATGTGAGAAAGCTAGTTATGTACAGTATTTCTGCGACATTCATATACTACAATGGATATATCAGCTGAGGTATATTGTTAAGATCATGAAAATATATGTATTGCCACAATACACATATTTTATTATCTGAAAGGAAGGTGAAATCCAGAAGAAATAATCTAGGTAAGGCAAGTATATTTTATGTGTCTGATTTATTTGTCTTTCCTCACAAACTCAATCTTATCATTCTCCTCCATGCTGAAAGGTTTTGGTGGCTATTTCCTTAAAAGCTTAATGGCTTTTCTGACATTCTACGATGGTTCTTCTTTAGATGAGTCTCAGCAGGAGAGAGCTTTGGTGTCACACATATGTATGATGTGCACACAAACACTGAGGTGATACTCTTTTGTACAAATCCAACTAATTCTGTCCCTAGCCTGTTTTTCAGTTATTGCTTGATGCCTTGAGAAAAAAAAAAAAACAGGAAAATGAAATGCTGATAATATTAATGAATGGACATTTTAGTTAAAAAATGCTGATACAAAGGAATCACTGATATGATCTTTGTGTCACTATAGTTGTATATGCTAATATTATCAGAAAGAATTTTGTAACTTTTAAGTCCCGATTTTCTAAGTGTCGTATTACAACTGTTAATGACTACAAAGATCACATTCATCCTGCTGTTCTTCTTTCCAGAGAAGATCCAGGTTCTGAGGACTTGCTACATGAAGACTATTACAGAGATCAAACAGGATGAAAAATGAATTCATGTATCAGGAAAGAAACTAAATAGCCCCTATCTATAAAGATACATACATATATATATTATATATATTTTATATATTATATAATATATATTATACATATTATATATATTATATATATAAAAATGAAGTTTCAGAAAGAAAATAAAGCCATTTGTTTGAGAACTAGATTTAAATTATGATAGTGAAGGTTATATGCAGTGAATGTATCTACAAGGAAGCTGTTGGTACCTGAGAGTTTAGTATCTCAAACAGAGCAATCAAAGCTTTACTTGTCAGGCTGGGGAGATGGCTCACCTGCTTGCCCTGTGTGGGGTCATCTGTTGCTGCTGGAACCCTGATTCTGTGGCTTTGGACCTTTTGGAAGTGATCTGCAGGAGGGATATGGACAGATTGGAAACCTCGTCCTAAGAGGTGCCTTGCAGTGCTGTGAGTACAGTGTGTTGGATCATTCTGGTCAGAGTTACAAGACCTGAATGTAGTGAGAACTATGGACTGTGAGGTTTGGCTTACGAGGGGGAGAAAGAACTTGGTCAGGACTGTGCCAGAAGTAGTTTGCGTGAGAGGCTTGCTGCATTCTGCCTGCCTATGTCCTGGGAACCTGTGCAGGGTTGCTTGACGTAAAGATGGACTGGTGTGAGCAGATGGAGCTGCACAGAAAGAAGATCTTTGGGTCGAAACTGCTGCCCGTTCACCTGCAATTGTTTGAGAGATGAAAGCCATTGAGATTGGGCCAGCTGGTCTGCATTGGAACAAGAAGAATGTGGACTCTGAAGTAAGGGGCCTGAATGCTTTGATCCCCCCTGGATTAACAAGTTGGTAGCCCACCTGGTTCTGTGGAATGGAGTTTGGTTAGAAAGAGAGGGTCATTGGATTTGCAACACAGTTTTGTTTTTGAAAAATGGCCATCGTGTGTGACGCAGGTGTGCTAGGTTGCCTGCATGGAGCCTGATGGAGCCATGAGGATGAACTGTGGGTTGCAATGGAGACCCAAAGAATTCCAGGACTATGGATGGGTGCCAAGGTGAGCAGCCATCACTGGATGAAGTTTTCCCGGACTGTGAGTAGCCAAGTTGGAGGGGCAGAATTGAATCTCCAAGAGACTTATGTTATTGGTTAGAATCATAGAACTTGGATTTAGAGACTGATGGTGCCTTGTTTGTGTTAAATCTTGTATTGGTCAATCTGTTTTTGCTGTGCCTCATGTTTTGCAGTGTGAGTGTTCTTGTGCCATTATGGGTTTATTTTTGGTATTATGGCTCAGTTGAACAACATGGACTTCCACTAACGAAGGCTGACCTGGCTACAGCTGCTGCCAAGTGCCTGATCTGCCAGCAGCAGAGACCAACACTGAGCCCCCAGTATGGTAGCTTTCCTCGTGGAGACCAGCCAGCGACTTGGTGGCAGGTTGACTACATCGGACCACTTCCATCATGGAAATGGCAGTGTTTTGTTCTGACTGGAATAGACACTTATTCAGGGTATGGATTTGCTTTTCCTGCATGGAATGCTTCAGCAAAAACTACTATCCATGGGCTCACAGAGTTCCTTATCCACTGCCATGGTATTCCACACAGCATTGCTTCAGACCAAGGAACTCACTTCACAGCCAAGGAAGTGCAGCAGTGGGCTCATGATCATGGAATTCACTGGTACTTCCATGTGCCCCACAACCCTGAAGCAGCTGGTTTGATAGAATGATGGAATGGCCTTTTAAAGAACCAGTTAAGGTGCCAACTAGGGGGCACTAGCCTGGATGGCTGGGGCAGAGTTCTCCAGCAGGCTGTGTATGCTCTGAACCAGCTTCCTATATATGTACTGTTTCTCCTATTGCCCGGATCCACGGGTCCAGGAATCAAGGGGTGGAAATGGGAATGGTACCGCACAGGGAACATTGCATTGAACTCCCCCCTGGCCACTTTGGGCTCCTGATGCCCTCCAGTCAACAGGCCAATAAAGGAGTTACAATGTTAGCAGGAATGATTGATTCAGACTACCAGGGAGAATTGGACTGCTCCTCCACAATGGAGGCAAGGAAGAGTATGTCTGGAGTGCAGGAGACTCTATCGGGCGCCTCTTGGTGTTACCATGCCCTGTTCTCAAAGTCAATGGGAAACTACAACAGCCCAATCAAGGCAGTGTGAAAAATGGCTCAGCTCCATCAGGAATGAAAGTATGGGTCACCCCTCCAGGTACAGAACCAAGACCTGCTGAGGTGCTTGCTGAAGGTGGAGGAAATACAGAATGGGTAGTAGAAGGAGGTAGCTACAAATACCAACTAAGGCCACTTGACCAGTTACAAAAAACGAGGGCTGTAATTGCCATGAGTATTTTGTTTTGTTTTACTTTGTATTACTTGCTAAGAATGCTTGCCCATATGTATACCAATACCTTTCTTTTTCCTCTATTATGTAATTAATATTAATTGAGATTGTATATCAGTAATCTTTGTTGAATTTATATTATTAGATATTAGACTAAGCATTCCTCAAGAGATCTGCCTTATGTTGGGGAAAATTATGTGTTTCTGGTTGTACGTGGGATAGTTATATCATGTTAGGCGGTATCATGAGATTACTGTCTCCATTTAGAAATTAAGATGAAAGGAGATATGATTTTATGTCAAGTTGACAAGGAGTGGACTTGTGATGGGTAAGTTTATTTGTCAACTTTACCAATGTAATAATCCATAATAATCTTGTGTGGGTCACTGAGCTTGCCTGCAGGAAGGATTGACAAATTTCCTTCTGGGATTTTGAAGATTTGTGATGGTTAAATTTGTCAATTTGAGCTAATCCATAGTAATCCTGGGTGGGCCTTCCAGAAGGAGACTAATATAAGGAAGCTTAGGGGGAAGGGGATGCTCTTCCTTCCTCCCACAGCTGCTGGTGCTTGTTCGTGACTTGCACTCGCATCCCATCTTGCTCTCCTACCCTTCCTGGACATCAGAACCCAGTTTCCTCAGCCTCACATTGTGGACTGTCAGCTGCCACTCCCTAGGGAGCCATCAGGCCTTCTGGGCTGGATTGGGACTGTTGAGACATCCAACCACGTGGACTGAACAGCTACTGGTTGCTTCAGCTGTGGGCCTACAGACTGCTATCGTTGGACTGTTGTAAACTACCCTAATAAATCCCCTTTTATTATACTCCATTCTATCAATTCTGTTTCCTCTAGAGAACCCTGACTAATACACCCTGAAAACACAGAAACCTGACTTCAGACCCCAGCATCCACGTAAAAGTTGAAATTGGTTGTGCACATCTGGAACCCAGCATGGAAACACAACAGCATGGGGAGATGTGAGGTTTAATACTCAGCTAGCCAAGTAGGTGAAATCCAGGTAGTGTGAGACCCTGTCTAAAAATTAGGCTAAAAATGAATGAGAAAGATATCTGATTGTCAACCTCATTTCTCCATAGGTATACACACATATGCATGTACACCCACCTCCTCCCACACATGCCCATTTAAATAAGACTAGTTATGCACACATGTACATGTACATGCATATCCACATGCAAAAATAGCTTTAAAAAACTTGAAGAAAACCAAACTCACTTCCATAGGCAGCTCTTTCACACTTATATATTATCTCAAGAATACTCATGAAATTTCAAATTTTAGATATATTAATATGGCTATAATATATAATATAATATAAATATAATGTTTATAATAGCAAATTGTTGGTGGGTTCAAACCCATCTTATTCCATAGTACCAAATGTAACTTGGCTAAATATTGACATTAAAATAAAAAATTAAATTATATTAAAATTAGGGAAGATTAAAATACATAAAATTTCAGGGGCCAGCTTTGTTTTCTCAAAAAAATACACTTTAAATTAATATAAGGAAAAAATTAAGTCAAAAGGAAAAATGTATTTTCAATGTTAAGGAAATCTAAATATATGAAAGAAAGGCTGGTTTAATATCAGATAAGATAAAAATCAAGACAGAGTAATATCAGAAATAAACATGACAGCTAGTGGTATAACATCCTAAGTACTTGCACACCTACAACAGGTATTCAAAATGAATGAAGGAAAAACTGGCAGTACAAAAAGGAAAGGCAAATTTCTTCATGAAAGACACAAAATTTAATCTAGCAGTTTATTGAACCGGGGGGGGGGGATGAATTAGAGAACAGTGACAGTTTGTAAAGCTGATCTAAGGGCCATTTATAGAACTCAGTGTTCAAGAAGAAGAGAAGAAACAACTTTTCACATACATGGGTGTTCACAAATCAACACCATATGTTAAGTCATTAACAAGCCTCAGTAAATGCCAAAGGGTCTCTGTGCATATGGAACTATATTAAATTTAACAGGAAGATATATATTAATTTATCTAATAAAATATATATTCATTCAATTGATGTTGGACTTTTTTTTAATAAAATTCATTGGAAGAAATTGAATTATTTTAGTCAAGAAACTCTGGAACAACCAGAATTTCATCCAGAGAATGCTAAATATTAGCCTTTACCTTTGCAAAAAATTAAAGAGTTTAAATACTTTAATATAGAAGTAACAAATTTAAGCTTCCAGGAGAAAAATATAATTATTGAGTAAAATTAATTAATTAATTGTACTCTATCAAAATTAAGACTCCTCTTATTATCCAAAAGCCCTATAATTATCCACTATGAATAAGAAAATGTTTTCACTGTATACATAAATGAATTGTACACAAATAACTTGTTCAGAGTCTACAAAATAATTTTTCAAATTTAAATTTACAAAAATACATGAATTGATCAGATTTTTACATACAAGATATATGTCCTTAATAATAATATGGAAATATGGTTAAATTCATTAGTCATAAGGAAGATGCAGTGTTTTATAACAACTTTTCCAGTAGTATGTGGATTAAGAGAGGCTACACCCATTAGCAGCTAGCCAAAATATCAATGTTGTCTCATTTAACCTATATTGATCTCACTCTCCTATGGAGGTTCTGTTTCTATTTTTTCAGAAAACAGTGAGAGAGCCGGGGATAACTCAATTCCACCAACAAGACATTGGATGAAGGCTGACATCCTGGAAGCAGACAAACCACACCTAGCCTTCATACAGGGCCTAAATGAAACCTACTAGAAAGTGACGAGACAAACAGGAGTCCAATCACCACAGCAAGTCTGATAATCCATGAAAGGTCAATGGAGACAGGCACCAATGATACCCATCACAATCCAGGGCAAAGATCCAGAGCTACTTAAGATCTCAACAATAAAACAGACTTAAAACTCACCCACCATGACTCAGGGAACTGACAGGAAGACGGGGCGGGAAGAATGTAAGAGCCATGGTGGGGGAGAATAACCAGAGACATGGCCCTCCTCAGCAACAATACACAAAGGAGTGACGAATAAAAACAACAAGGAAAAACTGGACAGATCCAGTATGCACACAGAGGAAAGACTCCAGTGGGTAGGGGACAGAAAGGAGGGAAAGGGGGACACATTTAAAATATTTGTTCATACAATGTATAAACTTATTCATAATAAAAATATAAAAAAAGGAAATGGTGATGAGTAGAGTGAACTAGTTGAATCCTTGTATGCTGGTGGTTAGAGTGTAAATGGGTTAATCTTTTTCAGAAATTGGTTTGATAAACTTATTTCCTAAGTATGCATATAAGAAGAATGAAGATATTGAACTACGACTTACCCATGTTCAGAGTAGTATTATTCATACTATCTAAAAAGCAAACTACGAAAAAACATGTGCTTATTTATAAAAATGGAAAATAAACGGTGGTGTAACAATACAATGCAACATATGACTCAGGAAATATAAAGAATACAAGAGCCTGAATGAATCTGGAAACAGGTGGTCTTCTCTTCCTGTCCTTCCTGTCTGAGTCCTAAAGTGGCTACGCAGTGCTAAAAAGAACAGGTATTTTGCATTCTAGAACAGGGAAGTTACTATGGCCTACAGTGAGCTGAGGATTCTCTAGAAAACCATATGGATGTTTACAAAGGAGGCTCCTTTTTGGGAAGCCTAGGGGCTGGAGCCTGCCACTCAGCATGGTGACTGAGGTGTGAGTGCCAGGTTAGCATAGGGGAGCAGAATTCAGGTTCCTGAGTTACCACGCTTAAGAGTGAAGAAGTCAATTTTTTTGTTGTTTGAAGCACACATTGCTATATAGGATGAGGTGAGGCTAGGGTAGTGATGAGTTGTTTCTAGTTTTAGGGAGAATGGTTGTGAGCATGGGAGACTGGTGACAAGCAAGGATATTGATCAAGATAAATACTCAAAAAATAAAGGAAAGCATTATCTGTCAGGGAAGGTAGCTGAACTATGACAGACATATCTTTGTGAACTCATTTTTCACACATAAATAAAAATAAATATATATACTCAATTCTATGATATATACACGTATTATATAAGTAATATATAATGTAGTACATGTTATGTATAAGATTTTTATTATATTTGTATATTTCTTATATTAACCTGAAATTAATAACGCACATATACTTACACATTGCATATTTATATAACTCTATATGCTCATGAATTCTCTGGAGGCAGATGCTAAGCCACAGTTTGAAGTACAAAGGTTTTTAAGGGATCTAAAACCTTTCAGGATGGGGTGAGGGGTAGAAAAAGGAAAAATGCAGTGCGCTAAAATTTTGGCCAACTTCAAGGGAAGCTTGTAAGCATGAGTCATTTCAGACCTGCCTGCAGTGAGCACATGGTCTTCTGAGAGGACCATCACTGAAAGTGTGTTCCTTCGTGAAGGTCATTGCCTTGGATGAAGCAGGCCCCAAAGCTTTGGCAGCTGAAATTTGCTGTCATGGTTACTCCAAGAGGGCTCACCCATTCCTTTTTGAGTTGAATTGGAGATCTCTCTCTCTCTCTCTCTCTCTCTCTCTCTCTCTCTCTCTCTCTCTCTCTCTCTCTCTCTGCTAACATTAGGTGAGGGTCTAAAGACCCAGCCTTCCCTCCTTCCATCTCCTCTATAGTTGTGAATAGCAGAGTACCATTAATAGAGACATTGTATCATGGTGTCATTCTGTTCCCCAAGTTGTCCTAGCTACCTGGACCAAGCATTTTTCATGCTATGCTCAGAGGAAAATCACCATACCACATTGAGCCATCTTCACTGACCACTACAGATATTTTTTCCCAGACTCTTGTCCAGATACTCAAGCTCTATCACAAACCAATTAAAATATACAAAAAATATCTTCTAAGAAAAAATGCATCATGTTATAGTACCCAATCAAAATGGAAAAATACAAAAACAATAAAGTTTTCACACATACACTAATAAAATATTCAGGGTATGTATGTTTGACAGTTAGGTTTTATTGTCAACTTTATCTTTTTAATTATCTTGGGTGGGTCTCTGAGGATGTTTACAGGAATGTAGCCTCTCAGCAAGGGGCAGGATGTAAAAAAGCTCAAAGAAGCTGGATGTAAACATCCTTTCCTGTGTGGGCCACGCAGGAAGGAAACTTCCAGAGACTCAGGAAGCCATTAAGTCTGAGGAAGGGTTGTAAAACCCCACCCTAAGGCTATATATAGGGGAAGAAATTCTCTCCTGGGCCCATCCGGCCTGTTCCCTGTTCTGTGTGTGTGGTGTAGGCAATGGGTTTTCCTCTCTGCTGGGACCTGTGGAAGGTGAGCAGCCTCTTTGCATTCTGGAACTTCCCCTGTATCTGTAGCTACAAATAAATACTTTCCTCCCATAAACTGTGCCTGATTTGAAGATTCATCCCAGCATCATGTGGCTATGACAATATCTATACAGCGTACACACAGTGTCATCTCAGCTATAATCCTTGTTTTTAGATTGTTATGGTTGGAAATGTAGAAGAGAATATAAATTTTGAGCAAAGTTGTGCACAATTTCTTTGCTAGAAACACTGAAAAGAGCCAAGTGCACTAAGCTGAACTAAGTGGTTCAAAATGTGCCCACACACTTGCCTGAATCATTTCCAGGCCCCTTCACTTTATCGCATGTCATCCTATGAGCATTTGTTTCGTTAGTTTTTGTTTCTGATGAACTTTTCTACATGCATTAAAAAGAAAATCCTTCCACCATATCAGATCCTGGTTCCAAATGCCAAGCAGAGCGTGTAAGCGATAAAACACTACCTATGTGTGAAGGTCTCAGTCAAATGCTGCAGAAGTGACTCCTGATAGTTAGCACCCTTACAGGTTGGTATATCGGCTTCAAACAGCCTTACTTTTCGAGGCCTTTGGCTGTTGAGTAAAACTACAGGTGAAGATGAGAAATGAAAAAAAAAAGACTTGTTACACAGAAAGTAATTAAAGAAGAAAGCTGTGCATTGGGGTAAAGATTTAATTTTGATAAAATGAAATATTTATTACGACCACATTCCTCAAAGGACCTGTGGATCAAATATAGAAAAAAACCCACACCAGAATCAAATGCTGTCAAAGATCACTTAAGTTATGTCTAGTCCCTGGTCTCTCACCCGTGCTCATCCACACTTGATGGTAAAGCCTGCCTTCTGATTCCCCAGAATAATCATCCCTTCCACCCCGAAGGAGTTCTGAAGCTACAGGCCTACACACAACCTGAAAAACTTCTGTTTGGTTAAAGGTAAATTGCTGGATATTTTGTAGGATAATTTTGAAACATTTGTATGGAAAATTCTGCTAGAGTTTTTATTACATTCCCGTCATCTTAAAATACATGTCATTGATAAAGATGTTGACTCTTTTGCCTGAATAACTTAAACCTTGTGATTAGAAAGAACATGGAGGATTTTAGGAGTGCACATGACGTTAGAACAGCCTTATGAATACACATGGGTTGACATAAATATACTCCATACTCATCTATTATTAATCCATTTAGCACGCACACATGTATCTATTTATCTATTGGCATACAGAGCTCTTTACAAAGTTAAGAATTTGAACAACAAATTCCTACACATAAATTAAGATATGAGAAATTCATAATTTTAAAAACCTTACCACTTTTGTTTAAAACGCTTTAAATACACACACTTTGTTGTGTTATGAAAAGCAAAGGGAAAAACATCACATGCGAGGAGACTGGAGCTCCTCAGCAGTGATTTCTTATCTCTGAGGAAATGGAAGAACAGCATTAAGGGCGCAGCCTAGCATAGCTTCAAAGCACAATTGGGTGTTATTTAATAGCAAAAGCATCCACCTTGGGACACCAGTGGAACTTTCTGAAGTTTAATGGTGACCATGTCCCAGTACTGCACTGCAAAACTGTTACTAGCACAGAAACTGTCATAAGAAAGTTAGCAGAGGGTGTAGAAAAATTTGCTGAAGGCTGCCAGAATAGTTTATAAGTATGTATTCTATATTATTTCTCACCAAGTTTTAGCTTCTCCTGAGTTTTGACACCCACACTTGTCAGCAGGCATCTCTGATCGCCTCTTCTCAGAAATGTTCTGTTTTATTAGCCTCCTAGCCTTTCCAAAATAGACCAAGACATTTCCCATAGTTGTTTCTGTTTTCCTTGAGGCTTCTATTGGAAGATCATTCTAAGCATCTTGAATGAAAAAGGAGAGAGGAAGTCTTTGTAGACTGTAAGTGAAGAGCTAACGAGGAGGGTGCAGAAGGAGAGAATTAGAGTGTCATAGTTTCCATGCTGGGTCATGAGGACACCCAGAGCAGTGACTTGGAGACATGGGGGGACATTGGAACATCAAGAGGCACAATGTGCCTGGTTGAATGAGTCCTCAGTCTATTCTCTCAAAATCTTGCACCTCAAGAAACACTCAACCAATGGTTTGTTAAGGGTACACTTAATAAAGGAAGCTTGAGTTCCTAATTTTACCCACAAATTGAAGTCAAGCAACTTTATGACACCAAAAATAAATAAAATCTTCCTCAAATATTTTTTTCTCTCTTTAATGATGCTCTCAGTGGATATGGGTCTTCTTCCTTTTCACCAAGTATGGCCCCTTGTCCTCTGACTCTCTCCTCTGAGCTACAGTTCAAGAAAGTACAACTTGCCTAAGTCTTTTCTGTAGAAGAGAAAAAGTTACTTGTCTTACTGCACTAGATTTGGAGGGTTCAGGTTTGATGGGAAGGAGCAGTGCACTGCAGATGGTAAGAAACAGCTCATACCAAAAAGTGAATGGTGTTTCAAGATCATATCTGCCAAAAATATGGAATGCTTTTGTGCAAGTAGACATTTCATTTCATTATCTATAATGAAGAATGCAACTACAAATTATGTGGAAGGTATTCTAGCCCCTCGTATCAAGACAGCAGGGATATCAACAATTATCTTTATTTTGATGATCATATCTACTGATTCACTGCAACTTTCATTGAGTTCTGGAGCATCATGCTTCCTCACATGAAGAGACTTAATGCACCTTATAAAAGGCTTAAAAACATGAGAAACCAAATGGCCTAGCTAATATGAAAATTAAATGAAGTGGTCTTCTCTGTAGATGTGATTTTATTTGCTAGTCTAAGGGAAAAGAAACATAGTGTTAATGATATCCTATACTCTGCTCAACATTACTAAGAGCAAGAGATTTTCCTATGCCAGAGAGGATGTAGGCATCCATCACATTTTTCAAATCTTGTACAGCATGAGCTACATAGGTACTCAAAAAATACTAAGGCATCTAGGGAAGAGTTTCGTCTAAATGTACTTAGGAATGATGGAACATGTTATTGTCAGAAAGAACTAAGATAGCTTCTTATATATTTAAAGTAATATACTTGTTGTATATTCGGATTTTTTTTCCATAAGGAGACAGACCCAGATACAGCATATAGCATGGACTGTCACTGAAATAAAGTTCATGGATGAAAATCCTAGTGCACACACTTATAAGCTCTTTAAATATGGCATATTACAAAGCTAACCCATAAAATAAGACTTAACATCCCTTACCTGAATATATCAAGGGATATCAGGACTGATTATATCTTATTATTAAAATATATAAGTACACAGTGCTATATTTATTATGACATTCATTTAAATACATATGTCTATATCTCTTTGAATCAGATACCTTTCTATGAAATTATTGAAATTTACACAAAAATTTAAACAATCAAAAATATATATTGCTTGTTAATGATTACCTTTATGAAAGTTTTCTTTATTTGAAATTATTTGCAGTTGCAAGCATATGCAGGGGCCCAATCTATACTGATAAATATGTTACATCATTGATACTTTCTTTCAAGTGTTGTAAATGTTTTAAACACATTTGTACATCACTTTAGAAAGGAAAACCAGGATTTTCTTAAACAGCTCCCAATCCATCCATACTTGAATCAACATAGCAAAATATGATTAATTGTCAAAGGCCCAAGTCTCAAAAAGGCATTGATCATGTGTTTCCATGAAATGAGTCAGAAACACTACCGATGCCAACGGCTCTTGATTAGCCAATAACTGGGCACACACACTCATTATAGCCTCCCAAATCATTGTCATTATAACTGTCTTACTGCCAGGAACTCTTCTTTCTTTTTGTTTCTTTCTCTTTTTTTGATATTGATAATGGCCCCTCTAGAGCACACTAGAGCACAACCTGATTTTGGATGTTTGGCAAGACGTTGCTTTTTCAGCACACTGAATAACTTTTCAAGTGCTTTATAAGAAAATAAAATCGTAAAACAAAAAGAACTAAGCTTTTAAGTTAAAAAAGAAAAGCTTTCATTAAAATGTCTATTCATTTATCTTACCAAAGATGGCAATAACCTCAGGGTACTATTCACAACAAAGCTGTTAATTAGCATTCTTGTTCAATTTCTAAAAGAGGAGGGAAGAAAAATCTAGTATTCCTGTGGTGTGTGTTATGTGCTGTCTTTGTTGAGATTTATAGGAATTAATGAGGAGGGTGCTTGGTGGTGATCTGGACTTCCTTCATCCTTTACATATCAGAACATCAAAAGTAAGGTAACTGCAAAAAAAATAATTGGGACTAAACACTATTGATTATCAATGTTACTAAGGACTTTGAATTATTATTATGCTCCATGAAGAGAAACAAATAGCAAATAGAAGACCTGATTCTTAATATTTAGGAAACTTTCAAGTTAGTTACAGAAAACAAAAAGACAACCCTCAAGCAACATGTGACCTAGCTTCCATGTACACATTCATATGTGTATATAACCTATAGTAATTTGCCAGTCTTTCCATACACCTCTAGCACTTTGTTATACACCCCACATTTGTATGTACAATGAAATTCGCAACATAATATTTAAATGATCATATTTTAAGGAATCTACCACTGACATGAATTCAACCTGCTTTTGTTCTGTGAAAGCTACACCTTATGATCACTAAGGGGGGGGAAGTTATAGATTAAAAACTCAATAGCCTCATCCACACCTAAGCCAATTGATTTTAGAATTTCATTCTGCTCTGGCCTTCACAGCATGGATCATATGAAGTTCCATTGTTTCTTTATGACTCATCGATAATAGTAACCATGCTAGAAGAACTGTAGTTTATCTCCTTCAAAACTACAGGGTTCTTGAGTTCATTTTGACCACCATACAACACGGAACAGAGAACAAACAAGACAGGGGAAAAACAAAAAAGAAAAAAAATAGATTTTAGACAGCTTTCCTTTTCTTTAGTTGTGTGATCACATTACTGCTACCCTTGTATAGATAACTGCAATGCTACTGACCACAGGAAGAACATGAACAGAGAAAAAGACCCACATCACTATTAGAGTGTTACTTCGCTAAGGTTGAAATTCAACTCCATGAACACCTCAACTTCATTATCTGTAAGTGGATAGAGCACTAACTATTGCATAAGGGTTGTGTACAAGCAAAATGAGAAGAGATGTGTGGCCATGCACACAAGAGACTAAGCAATTCTAACTCTCTCCCAAACGAGAGGAAACCCAGTGATTTATGAGGATCCCCTCTAGAATCTCATCATCAAACTAAACACAAGTTTTCACTATTGGGCTTCTTCTTCCACGACTTAAATCATTCCACACCTTGGTTCCCAAATTCCCATTTTACCTCATCTTCTATTTCCAAATCTTGCCTCCTTTGAATGTCCAGAAGAGAGGGCACTTTATCTCCAAGTCATGTCCATGTGAATAAGTGGACAAGCTACTTTTCCCTGAGTGATTACAATAGTAATCAGTGAGCTTTTTGATAGTATTTAGCATTCCTACTTTGGGTACCAGTGTCCTTATCAGACGGCAAACCAATGCAGTAAGAATCCTATGCACACTTCAGCGTTTTCCCTGAATTCATAGCACATGGACTTGCATTTGGTATAATAACAAACTTCTGATTGAGTGTGGTGTCATTATTTTTATCAAATAAATAATGTTCCCATATAACCTATTAATATTGTTATTCAACACTAGTTGGATTGATAGATGCAAGTTGCCTATCTGTTTAATTTTCACTTTTTATAATGTGCCACAAATCGTCATAATGGTAAGAACGCAGACTGAAGAGCTATTAGGTGTAGATTATAAAACCAATTTTACAACTAGTATATTTCTGGTTCTGAACTGGTTATGAACTTCAGTTTTGTTTATCTGTCATATAAGGGGTTGAGAATGAACTTCCTTTACAATGCATTTTAACAGTGACAATTCAGGCTGATATTTAGACACCAAATGGCAAAGCTAGCATCCAAGCTGCAACCAGGAATAGTCTCAGCTGAGAGTCATTTATAGGGTTCATGCTGTTATCGAAATGACCTTTATGGGGCAGTGAACTCTTTAAAATATTATAAGACACCAAAGTTGCAGTCCCTGGCTCAGACTAATGAAAAATATAGTTTTAATTGTGACTTGGCTATTCCACCAATATTTCCTTAATAAGACAGCAGAGTGCAAGAACTAGATCTCCCTTGAAAATGCACACATTAGTTTTCAGATTTCCTAATGCACAGTGACAGTACTTAACTGTTTTAAATGCATTGTGAACCCTGGAGTCATGAAGCAATAAGAAATGATTTACTAAGATTATGTTCCAGCCTAATGTTTTAAAGCAAGTCATTCTGAAACTCTCTTCACCTTGTCATAATATTAGTTATGCTAAATTCATTTTTCCCACCCAGGAGCATGTCTTTTTTTAAATCTTTTGCCTATTGCTAACATTGCCCTGCTAGTCTTTATAAACAAAATTTCTATAACTATGAAATGAAATAAGTTATAAATTAGTATACCTGGTTGTGTGAGAAACTCTATTTTCTCAAACTTTGCATCTTTTGTTCTTTGCTAAAGTGAGAGGAAAAAAAAAAAAACCCTCTTCCCATAAACATTTCCTAACTTGAATCTCATGATCACTCAGTCTAACGATCATCAACACTCACACTTTGTCTTTCTCCCTGGGTGAAGAAAGGAAATTCTTTTAATACATATAACACATCTCTTTTCCTTATATTCCCATGTTTTTATAAAGATTATAGCTGTTATTTAAACTCTTCCTTTTCATTTTCAATTAAGTTACATTTAATTCCTGTTTTATTCTATCCATTTCTTTCTTGTATCCCTAAAAGAACAACATATGTCTTCTGAACCTACAAGGCATTAAGTGGATTAGGGACCTAATAATTCCATAGTGTGGTATCCTGCTAAAGGGGCATGGAGGATATAGGGGTTTGCTGAGTCTGGCAGGCTTCTGGGACTGTCTCCTTCTGAAGTTGAGGCAAAGTCTGAGGACCCCTATAAATCTTAGCAATCCTGAACATTCCAGCCCCCAGGCAGGCCACAACTATGCCCTGAGATAAGCAGGCAATTCAAGGCCTAAACTTAGTCCAGCTGCAATAACAAACCTAAACAATAAGGTTACATTTCCTCTGCTGACATCACCATTCTATACATGTCTGTATACATGTATAGAGTCACGTAGGCCCCTCAATTTATCTGTGCAAAATAGGTATCCAAAGGGTACTGGCCCCTACCAATCAAACTCATGAGATGCCCATGGATCCTGCTCCTACCAATCCCCTTGCTGCCTATACTCCTACTTTTGCCTTTTCTCTATATAAACAACTCTTATCAATACAATAAAATGAAAACTGCCCACTGCCACATTTGCCTGAGAGTCTTCATCTCTCACCAGCTCACAGCTATTCCAAGCCTCTGCTCACCCAGCTCCATGGCTGAACAGGGGGTTGATGCACCTGCAACCCCCCACTAAGCTACATAGGACACATAGCATCTCTTTATTCATTGCTTGTTCATACCTCATCAGCTTTCCGTGTTCTCACACCAATCTTCTCAGTAAAACAAATATTCTAGAAATACTAGAGAGTTGTGATGTTCAAAAGATAAATAAGTGATGGATAAATATGGAAAAGCCAACCTTTGATAATGATAATGGAAGAATTGTGAACCAGTTGTGTCTTACAGAGAACAAGGGTTGATCATCAGTGGAGCATCTTGTCAGCAGATGGCTGTTTTGACTCCTTTGCCTCTGACTAAAGGCACCGCTTGCTTGGTGAAGAGTGCATCAGGCTGAGACCCAAGCAAATTCAGTGCCGTGGAGGGACATTCCTTATGGCATTTACTGGATCAGAAAGCTTCTTTCTCCACTAGCATTTTCTTTTCATTTGTCAATGGAGATGTGATAGGGTCACAGTGTTTTTAGTGGGTTGCTCCCTTTTTCTTTCCTTTTTAAAATTGGGAATCATTTGTAAGTGTAATCACTGTATCAAAATGCCATTGATTGTAACAGAAAAGGAGAGATGAAGACTCTTACCTCCAGTGGAGTTGGAGTGGCAATGAGCAGTTGAGTCCAGTCTGCACAAGCTTTACTTTGTGCAAGTGAAGTAAGAAACTCGGCTAATTTGGTTTGACTGTTTGTTATTTAGACTTCTTATACATAGACATTTCTCATCTAACCCTCAGATTCTGCCTCCCATTCTTTAGTATGCCAAATACATATTATCTTCCATCCCAATAGTAAGTTACTTTTTAGAGGAATTGAAAAAGGTCAACTTCTTTTCCACTTCCCACTTAGAATCATTAATAGTGGATAAAGAATATTTACTAAATAAGACTGTTTTAGTAGCAAAATGAATTTCTATGCAAAAGCATATTGTGTCATAGAAACAAAATGTGATCTCTGAATGAATGAGAATTAATCTTGTCCTGGCATCCTTGGGATAGTTACACATCAGTACACTGAGGGAATTAACAAATAATGAAGGGTGTTCTTTCAAGTGGGATTAGTTTTAATCAGGCTCATTTTTAATTGTTAAACATCTATTGAGTTAGGTAGCTTTGGTTTCACTGTATGTTTAGATTTAATTATAAGGAATAAAGGTTAAATTATGTGAGAACACATGCCGAGTCTCCTCCTTGAAGACTAGCACGAAGAAATCAACACATTAAAGAGAAGAAGAAATAAGTGCTACTTTTGGCATTTCCAGTTAATTCTACTGCTTTCCTAATGAAAATTCACCTAAACACCAAGTACCTCACTAATTATCTAATCACAGCAGGAAAATAATAAATAGAAACTGTACAGTTCTATTTAGAAATGTGTTCAGAAGAGCTTTCCACTTGGCTCTTCCCTGAGGTATGTTAACGAATAGAGAGGTGCTAGTACATTATCCTAAGAAAAAGAAAAACCTTAAAGTAATTTTGCTTCTCTTCTTCTCAGTTTATGATATAACAGGTATGCTGAGTGAGGTGGTACGTACTTGTAATCACTGCACTCTGGCAGTAGAACTAGGTGGGTTACAAATTCTGGGCTAATGTAGTCTATATAAACCTAAAATTAAAAAAAAAAGATAAATAACATTTCTTTTGTTGCATTTTGCAGTTAATGGATTCTATGATTTTTTCTTTATAATCTACTGAAAAATAATGTTTCCATACAGAGTAATTATATATATATATATACTCATATATATGAACATGTATACTTACAAGTTGTTAAATGAAAATTTATCTTAATAAACACAAGATCCACTTGTTATTGATTCATATAAATTTTAGGAAGATCACTGAAGCTGCAATTGTTCAAAGAGTGTGTTTTAGCAAAAGTTCATTTGTTTAGAAATATCTGAGCCTATGAAGCAGAGAAAACAGTTATTGGAAGAATGTGTAAAGAGACCCCAGTCTCAAAATATTTCCTACCAAATCTCATTTCTTTAGACATTCTCACGTAGTATGCTTGTAAAAATAATGTCTATTTTGTCTTCTTTGTTGGCAAGATTCCTTCTGTCCATAGTCAGAAAACAATACATCCCAATAGTTTACATAAAAATAAAGCATTTTCATGTCTATTTCTTTTCAATTTTAGCAATAGAAATGGTACTTTCAAAAAGGTGAGGCTGTTGATATCCCAGATAAGTTCAGAGTTGTTAAAATTGACTCTAACATTTTCAAATGTATTCAGGGTTATCGACCTTACTGAATTCATGCCATACATTCATGAAAAGCAAATATATGGTCTTATAGTAACAACTATGATAGTCATAATAAAAGTTGACTATCATTAGAATCAGAAAATTCTAAATAGTTAATAAGCTTGTCTCCTAACTTTGCCATATATGTACACAAAATGTTGAGAAATCTAAAGAAATTATACATTTGGAGAGAATTGACAAAATAAAAATTTGAACACACACACTATATATATTTTCACCAGCCTCAAATAAGAGCACACAGAGATATAACTGATTATATTCAGGATGCAGTTGATTGACTGGTTGAATGCCATAAGTAATAATGATTTCATCTAAATGTTTGACATAGCATCTGATTATAAACTTATGAATACAATCTGAAGCTGTTATTAGGTGATGGAACAATTATGCAAGACACATTAATCACAATATATTGTGGGCAAAATTTTTGATAAAGATGTAGAACTCTCAGAAACTATGTTTAAAATATAAGTCACATCAATTAGGATTCAACATTATCTTCCATGTATACTTGTTTAAAATTAACAAACCAGAATTGAAATTGGATAATTGAGAGTCTTTAAGTTTACAAGAGTAAATCGTATATGTGTAAAGAAAGGAGGCCCCAGATGGTAATGGTTTATGTGAAAAACATGTGAATGCAGCATTCGCAAATGAGGTCACTCACCACTGATACATAGACTCTTTATGAAGAGTATGAAAATAGATTAGCATACGCCAAGCTCATGAGTGTGGGAATTAACAGACTGAAGTAAGGTTTCCTAGTCAAGGGCAAGTGAGGTGTTCACATTTAGTGCTGGTCAGTCCAGATTTGCAACCATTCTCTCCTTTCCATTTATTCATTTCTTATTCATTCAATAATATGATTATACATCTTTCCTATGCAAGATGAAATGCCATTAAGGTACACCTGAGATATTTTAAACACACTGACAGGTGAAGTCTTCCAGAAGGCAGGCAATTAAAATGGTGAGGATCCCCAAACCCTGTCACATAAATAGTTAATGAACACTGAGACATTGTCACTGATAAAGAGATTAGCTGCAGAGAATGAACTCACATATTTGCAGACCTGTCACAAAAATTTTCTCTGTTGTCTCATAAGGTTGAACTGTGGCTAGTGGATAACGACCATGGAAAGCAAACAGGGACCAAAAACAAAACTTTTCTAATTGTTTGAGTTATTTAGCAGTAGAAGAAGTGTCTTTGTAATCATCTCTATTACCACAGCATCAGGCACATGAATGGACACTTGTACATATGGAAGAGAGTGTCCTTGTACCATACAAAGGGTATGAAGGGTAAGAACGCAAAATTACCTCAATTGTGATCCTACAAAACTATTGCAAGGAAGCCACATTGTAAATAAAATATAACATCACATAAAGGCACTGTTGTTTAAAACATTTACCCTGCTTATCTTGGGACAAGTTAAAGTCTCTTCCAGTTACAGATTTATTTTCACACCCCAAGCCTTGGGATCCTAGTCTGTCAGTAATTCTTTGCTTCCACCTTCAGGGAATTATCTATTTTTTATTCTCTGGGTTTCTCAGAGGGTGTTTCTCAGGATTTCAACCCCAAGTACTTAGCTCTAGGCCGAAATCTCTGGAGCTGCTTATGCTCTGCATGCTCTTGATTCCTCCTGTGTGCTATGTTGCCCTGAGTGGCCCCCTGAGCCTCAGGTGTGCACGGTTCACCACACTCCTCTGAACACAGCCTCCTTTGCCAGCAGTTCACTGGGACTTTTTCTTGGTCCATATGCTTGCATTTATGGAGTTTCTAGGAATAGATACTCCAATCAACCTTTTCAATGAAGCTCAACTTATCCATGAATTCTAGCTTTTATCCCCCAAACTCTAGGATTCTTTCCAATAATCCATCTCCCTCCCTTTCATAGAGATCTTCAAGTTCATCACCCTGCTAAGAATCTCTAATGCATAGTGACAAAGGCCACCTGTCATCTCACTTAAGTCTCCTAGTGGTCAAGCGATAATAGTTTGTTTCTTCTCAACTGCCAGTAAAGGGTGCAGTACAGACCTCACCCACAGGTGTGTGCACACATCTGTGTTCTGAAATAAACAATGGTACAATTAACAAGAGAAGGCAGAGTCTTGACCTTGGATCACTCAATTAAATGAAGGCTTTGAAAAGAGTAATTTCTGGCACATTACTGACTCACTTGTAAAAACAACTACAATCTTTTAAAAAATATTTTATTTATTCATTTTCAAGCAGAGAGAGAGAGAGAGAGAGAGAGAGAGAGAGAGAGAGAACACCAGGGCCACCACCTTGTGGGTCTGGCTTATGTGGGTCCTGGGGAATTGAACCCAGGGCCTTAGACACTGGAGGCAAGTGCCTTAACCGCTGAGCCATCTCTCCAGCCCAAAACAACTACATTCTTGACATTTGCAATTTTGTTATCTGAAGATTCATGATAATATGTGAAAATATGTGATACCAATGATAAAATGTCCTCTTTTGCAGTACAAATATAGGAATGATATCATTGGCAATTTGGTAATTTTTATGTTAAGTGTGTTCTGTAATGCTAAGGACGTATTTTTATTGAATGTTTCATTAACAAAATATTCTAAAATGCATGTTCCATTGTCAGTTACCAGAACTTCTTATACATAAATTAGGATTCTGTTAAAGGATATCAACAAACATTTATTTTTTTTTT
>PVHP010019192.1:0-32180 GCA_004024765.1 Zapus hudsonius
AGATTTATGGAGGAAAGTGTGGGCTGGGAGTGGAAATGGATGAAAGACCAAAAAGAAAAAGAGAGTTGAGACCAGCAAGGTGCTGAGATTCCAGGATTCCTTCCCTCAGAGCAGAGCTGACAAGGTTTATTGCTTGGGCTGATGCCAGCCCCCACCATGAGGGAGAACCAGAACTGGGAAGAGAGAGGCAGGGCACACAGAGCAGGCAGAGGAGTTGAAGGAAAATCCCCAAGGTGAAGACAGAGTAGGAACAGGTACTTGATCTGCAGCTCATGTGGGCTCTAAAGGGGTTGGGGCAGGTGTTGCCCCTGAAATTCAGCCTTAGTCTTCCTTAAGGGACATGTTGTCCAGGCCAGACCTGCGCAGGTTCATTTTAGGGAAATACTATCATGTTCATGTCAGGCCACCTGAAGATGAAGAAACGACCTTCAGTCCTATGTGAAACCTTAGTGCCAACTTAGCCAACAGCCCGAAGAGTCCTACAGTCTAAAGTAATAGACTATACTGCCTTCTGGAATGTTCCACAATATCCTACCACCAAAGCCACTGAAAAACTAACCATTCCAGCTCCTCCTCATCATGTCACCTCTCCAAGCTTTAAAGATGACAAGTGTGGACAGCCATCTGACGTCAGGGACTGCAGGTCACGTCTGCTGTCATCAGTGAAAACGGATCCATGTTAGAGAGTCAAGATTTAAAATGTCATTTTAAGGTTTTATGGTCAGGCCATAAAACAAAACAGATTTATGAGATAAATAAAAGACAACTCCTTTAGAGCCTGGTCACAAAAACCTTCTTTATTTATTTTTAGTGTTTCACTCTTGGGGCCAGGCCTTTTGTTCCAAGGAAGAGCGAGTGGGCCTCCCTCCCTGTGGGAAGAGAGGAAGAGTGTTTCTGCTTCCTGTTCTGTTGGGGTCATCTTTTTGTAAGAAAATCTCTCTCTCTCTCTCTCTCTCTCTCTCTCTCTCTCTCTCTTTCTCTCTCTCTCTCTTTCTCTCTTTTTCTCTCTCTCTCTCTCTGTACCACGGCACACATGTGGATGTCAGATGGTTGTCCATGTTTTGATCTTGTGTGAGGCAGGGTCTCTTGTTCACCACTGTGTTTTCTAGGCTTCTGGGGATTCTCCTCTCTCTGCCTTCCGTTTCACCAAAGGAGCACTGAAATTGTCGACACTCCCCACTTAGTCCAGCTGTTTGTGGTTTCTGGGGGGAGCTGAACTCAGGTCATCACATTTGTAAAAGCAAGTGCTTTTACCCACTGAACCGGCTCCATGGCCCCTATTGGGATCACCTCAATTGGTCACAAGCTGATGGGAGAAAATGAGATTGGGATTGTGACCTGGAGAACTGACTTCTGTGATTGAAAAGCTGGGAAATGCTTTGGGGAGAGGTAACACCTCACCCCCACTGCAGGGGAGAGGTGTCCTTTAACCCACGTGTCCAGTGTAAGGAACCCGAGCTGGAAGAAGCCTTTTTTCTGCAAATAAAAGCTTTGGATATGTACCAGCTGCCTTACTCGCTCAATCCACTTTTTTGGTTGACTAATTGAATTTCCCTTTCATATCTTCCACCCTCGTTTCTGGCTGGCAGACAGCGGTGCTCCCTTCCACGACTGAATTAGCTGCCAGACCTGGGGCAGTCGACTCCTTCTTAAACTCTCTGTGTGCTAGTTCAGAGAGCCCTGTTCTGCCATCTTCCCACCATGGTACTTCCAAATGGCTATGTATAATTGGGTTCAGAGGAGTTCAAAGCCATGCTCCGGCATGCTTGTATCAAAGCTCATTGAGCAACAGGGGAATGGTGCACAGACATGCGGGCACGGAGTGAGGAGAGTTATTAGTGAAATACACTCAAATCTGTCACGCTAGATTCCTGGGTACACAACTGGTTTGGGGTTCAGCTTTTAAGATTACAGGTGTGGTTCCCAGGAGAAGGCCCCTGTAATCGCTGTAAAAATATCTCATTTGTACTAATGCACCTAGCTTGTTTCTGAGCAGATCCTTGTGAGACTAATTTACATTTTTTTTAAATGTCAAAGCTTTCTCCTGAGATTGTTCATTCATTATATTTATTTTCTTGGACATGATTTTAACAAACCTTCCCCCGAAGAGCCTGTAGCTATTAACTTCACTGAAAAGTGGTACAAGCGAGAGTTAAAGACCAATGGTCTAAGGGAAAGGACTGGGCCACTGTGACCCAAAGGTGTTGATCTGCCCCCAAACTCATTTTGTTTGCTCTCTATTCATGGACCATGAGGGAGAAGTGTGCCAGGAAGAGCTTTCAGTCATTAATGGGATAGTAAATTCCAACCTGGGCTAAATACTACATTCTGCCCTTTCTGATTTTAGTGAGGCACACTTCGGGATTCCAAGAACAGGAATCATGTTTGGATAGAGCCATGGGGAGATTCAGGAAGGAATGTGGGGGTGGGGCATCAATTACAAAGCTATTTGAAAACACAATATCCTTTCCTTTAATTAGGATGCCTTCTCATCTTTGCAGTAATATTATCCCCAGCCTCTCTGATGAAAATTTCCTATTTCTCAATGTGCATCCTCTCTACTTTCAATATTGGGGGTTAAAGCAAACCTAACTGTCTCTGGAAAACTCCATATTCATTGGAGGAATGTTCTCTCTGACACAAGTAATCTAGTTGTTCTCCATTGAGATGGAAATTTGTATTCATATCGTCTTTTTTCCCATTTTTTGACATTTTCATACATGCATTTTGATCTTATCCCCATCCACTCTCTCATATGTCCCTCACACGAACACCTTTATTCTTCCCAATAATTCCCATCTTCCTTTTATGCCTTTTTTTTAACCCACTTAGTTAAATTCGAGTTGCTGATATGAACATGGGTGGAAGGTTCCTGACTGGGCACTGGGCACTTTACAAGTGGCTGTACCACTGATGGACCTGAGTCCCCTCTCCCAGCAAACATTAGCTGTCACTAGCTGCTCTGGGAGATGTGGGGTCTCATGTGACCTTCCCGCATGGATGGTGATGTGCTGACGGGTGGGATCCTGTGCAGGAAATCACAGCTGCTGTGAGTTCTTGAATAGGCCATGTCCTACTCAGAAGACAAGACAATGCTGTCTTTTATGGAACTATCTGAATCGTTATAAAATAAATTCTCTCTTTCTCAAAGTGAACTCTCTTTCTGGGATTATCCTCATTTCAGCATATCTTGGAGAGAAATGGCATTTATTTACAGCTGTTGTTTCAAAAAAAATAGCCCTGCCACTTAGGAACACATACATTGGTAGCCCTCGTTTGGCACTCACTCAAACATTCCACAAATATTTATGGAGCACTTACAATATGCAAGATCTGTGCTGGCTGTGGGGTCATGATGGTAGGTCTTCTGGTAGCCTCACAGGCCTCAGAAATCAGGAAGAAGAAACTACAGTTACATGAGGGCTGTGTCTTCCTTAATTTGCTCCTCTCCACAAAAATGTTTCATGTCCTTCGTGCTTTCTGAACAAAGCTAGTTCAAAGGGCTGGGCATATGGTGTTTAAAGGTACTTGCTCTGCAAGCCTGCTGACTAGATTTCAGACTTCACCCACCCCACATGAAGCTGGATACACAGAGGCACATGAGTCTGTAATCCCAACATGACTATGGTAATGGAAGGCAGAGTCAGGAGAATCCCGAAGCTCTCTGGGCCAGTTAGCAACAACAACAACAAAAAGACAACAAGAAAGACTTTGTCTTAGACAAGGTAGAAGGACAGGACCCCCAAGGTTGGACTCTGACCTCTACACATGCACCATGGCATGCCCACACACATACATAAACATAGACACACACACAAATTAAAAAAAAATAGCACTCACTTTTACCTGCTCCATAGACTCTCTGATCCCTGAGCCAATGACATGCTGCTGAGAAACAGATACTGTGTGTGTTCCATCCGGTTTCATTAAATCCTGCATCCTAAACCAGCATGTCCAGCACATACTCTTGTCTAATAGGTTAAGGAAACCTAGTCCATCTGCTCTGAGACCTCAGGGTAGCAAAGGATGCCCCAGGATGAGAACATGGCTGACCACACTTCTGCAAGCAATTTCCTTGCTCCACCCTCATGGAGGCCTTTGCTGGCGTCACTCCCAGCAGGCAGTAAAGAAGCCCGCTTTGGTCTCCAGGTAAGCCCAGAGATGCTTGCATCATGGCCCTTGAGCTTTTTCCCATGTATGTACTGGGAACATGACTCATTCATAATTCAATGATTGACAGATTTCCTAAGGAATTTGAGCTCAGACATGAGAAGGATGCAATACAAGTGAAGCAATTGTCTGGAGCTCTCTGGCACTCAACATCCACCTGGGTCCTGCACTTACTGAGTCACATGGGTGACTTCCTGTCTTAGCCAAATGGCTGGAATGAATATTCAAACTAGGTACAATTTTTGGGAGGAAAGGATTTATTTGTAGCTATAGATACAGTGGAAGTTCCAGAATGCAAAAGAGGCTTCTCCCCTTTCACAGGTCCTGTCACCAACACCATACGCACAGAACAGCAAAAAGGCAGGAGAGCAAGGAGAGAATTTCTTTTCCTTTATATAGCCTTAGGGTGGGGTCTTGCAACCCCTCCCCAGACTTAAAGGCTTCCTGAGTCTCTGGAATTTCCTTCCTGCACTGCCCACACAGGAAAGGATGTTTACTTCTAGCTTCTTTGAGCTTCTTTACATCTTGCCCCCTACTGAGAGACTGCCTTCCTGTGAACATCCTCAGAGACCCACCCAAGATAATTAAAAAGATCAAGTTGACAACAAAACCTAACCATCACACTTCCCCATCTTCAGTCATTGCAGAGTGACTTTATGGACCCCCTTGTCTAAGACTGACTAAATTGGCACCATCCACTCCCCGGCTCTGCTTTATGATTTTGCTGGAATTCAAACTCAAATTAGCATTACTTTCTGTTTGCTTATTTGTCCATTACTGTATCTAGCCATTGGCCATCAACTTCAAGAGGCCATCAACTCTGCTCACCACCGAACTGGCACTATCCAAGAAAATGTTTTGGGTGCAGTGTAGTTGTTTGCTAAATGACAGAATAGAGGGAGGAGAAATGGATGAACTTGTTAAGAGTCTAGTCTGATCCCAGAACATAGAAGCCCAGCCCAGGTGGGCTTCAGAGATCAATGTAAGACTGTGTAACTATAGCAATATTGCTTTGTGACCACTGTGCCTCTTAAGATCAGGGAAGGTTACCATCAACCCTCAACTTGAGGTTTTCTCATGAAATTTGCAAACAGGCCAATGGCCATGTTAAGACTCCACAAATGAGGGGATCCCTGTGGCTCAGAGCTGCTTCTTCACTGGCCCAGTGTGTGAAGCGTTTGAATAATCTCAAGCTCTCTCCTCAGCACCACATCACACAGCTAGAGTTCAATGTTTCCCAAATTGCCTAAGCTACTTACGCAGAATGCTATGGAGTTATATGTGCACACACACATGCACACACATCACACACACACACACACACACACACACACACACACCACATACATATATGCCTTAACAACAACCTGGGACGGTGGTGCATGCTTATAATCCTAGCAGTCATGAGGCTGAGGCAGGAGCATGGACAGTATGAGGCCAGGCTGATCTATATAATCTATATAGCAAGATCCTTAATTTAAATAAATAATAAATTAATACTTTCTAAAAACCTCAAAGCTGGCATTAGACACCATGATTTTTGTAATTCTTCCATTTCCCTATCTTCTCTCTCTCTCTCTCTCTCTCTCTCTCTCTCTCTCTCTCTCTCTGTCTGTCTGTCTCCTCCATTCACGTATCTTCCATCTTATATCTGCCCTTTCATGGACAAATCAATGCATTCTGCTTTCTAGTGCAGAGCCACAAAGCAGTTGCTACTGTCCACCTCCCCACACAGCCGCAGCCCAGGTTCAGTTACCCCTGTCTCTTCCTCACCATAGCATGTAGAATTCTGGAGAGGGCCTTCCTCAGATTCCTGGCTTCAGTCACTCAATCAAGCACCCACGGAGGGCTGCTGGGAAGTGGTTCTACAGATACAGAAAATCTGTGAGTCATTTGACCTTGAGATGCAGAGATTATCTGAGTAGGCTTGAGTCAATGAGGTGACTTATAAATTCGGTGTTTTCTGTGGCTCGTCACTGGAGAGAAAATTCTAGAAGTCTAGCACAAAGGAGATTTGCCACACTGTTGCTTCTTTGCAGCTAGTCACCCACATGTGAAGTAGTACAGGTGACCTTGAGCTGAAAGAGGTCCCCAGCACACATAGGACAGGAAACAAAGGGAGTTGGTCCTGCTAACAGGAGCATATCTGCACAGCTTGAATGATCTGGATACAGTCTTCCCTGGAACCTGCAGGTAGGCACCCAGTCCTGTCAACACTGGGACTTTAGCCTTGTCAAAAGCCAGAGGAGCTATGCCAGATGTGTGACCCACATTATTACTGTGAGTAATAAACTCGAGTGGCTTTAACTTGCTGTATTTCTAGTAACTGTTACACAGCAATGAAGAACTCATACAATCACCGTTATTATCACTTCCTAAGTTCTAGCCCTGCTAAACACTTTACATGATTACCTTGTCTGATCATGGAGCAACCACTACGTGGATAATTCATATTCCACGTGCCACTAAGATAAATGAGTGGTGAAATCTACAGATGATAGGTAGAGATTATTTATATTCATGTTTAGACATATAAAGTAGCTCTAACCCAACGTGACTTTTTACCTCCTCAAGTCCTTGTGTATCAGGATCCACACAGTAATTTCTACACAAAGCTCATCTAAGATTCTAACTGGTTACATTCTTTGTTTTTTTATTTTAAACCTTGCTGGTTTATGACCTTTTTCATGAACTCTTGCCAAGTTCTTCATCACCCAAGAACTATGTCAGCAATGAACTAGAAGAGAAATATAAACATCTGGATGAGAGTAACATCCCTTAAGGAGGGATAGATATTTCCACATGTGAGTAAAGCCCAGTTCTCACCATGGAGGACCTCATCACTGGGACAGGGACATCCTGACATATTTCAGTCATATTTGGGTTGTGGACTCACATGCCTGAGGATCTTCCACAGGGTATTCATGGCTGTAGATATGTGTGTGCGTGTGTGCATGTGTTTATGCACATGTATGGTTTATTAGGCAAATATGATTGCTTCATAAATGCTTTCTGCCTCCTGGTTTCCACAAATCACATGACTTTCTGCTGGGCTTTGACATCTCAACCTAGCACTGGTCAGAAATGCCATGTTTGAAAGGGAATTTTTATACTACTCAATGCTGCACTAGGCCTTGAGGATTGTAAATTCCTTGGGACTGAGACCATACAATTTTCTGTGGAACACACACAGGATTTCAAGACAATGGCATTTTTTTCACTCAGGGAATTGTAATATTAAAAATAAAATAGAGGGCTGGAGAGATAGCTCAGCGGTTAAGGCATTTGCCTCCAGTGCCTAAGGCCCTAGGTTCAATTTCCCATTACCAAGTCAGACCTACAAGGTAGTGGCCCTGGTGTGCTCTCTCTCTCTCTCTCTCTCTCTCTCTCTCTCTCTCTCTCTCTGCTTGAAAATGAATAAATAAAATATTTTAAAAATAAAATAAAATAAAATAGAAGCTAGGGTGATGGTTCAGTCAGTAAAGCACCTGGCACAGAAGCTTGAGAGATCCCAGCACTCCTGTAAATGCCCGTGATGGCAACGTGCACCTGTAATCCCAGTGCTTGGGAAGCAGACAGGCAGATCCCCAGGGCAAGTTGGTTAGATGGACTCTGAATTCGTGAATGCTGGGTTCATTGGTCAAAAGTCAGCAAGGAAGAAACTGACATCAAGCACTGGCTCACATAGATGTGAACACCCATGTCCACAGACATATAAACTACACACGCATACACATGCAAAGAACATAAATGAAAATATCCTGTGGCCTTAGATTCTTCACCCTTCCTTGATTAAAGTCCACATATCACCTGGGGTATTGGAAGTAGGAGAATCCTTTGAGCAGAGTTTGGCAAACGGAAACAGACTTGTGTCTGGACAGTGACTTGTTAAGTGGATATGCTTCTCAGACAGCCCTGTCATGATCCCTTTCATGGATGACCTCTGGTCAATTTATCCCAGAACCGGTGCTTATGAAACAGAGAAAAGTGCTCTCCTTTGGGCTTTGGTAGAATCACAACAGCATCCCATTGTCTTAGAAACATGCTAGACTTAAGTAAGTGATCTCAGCAAGCTTTGAACTTAGATCCGGTGCTCAAGAATTTTATAAATCCTGTAGCTGGGGATGGGGGCCCTTTCTTGAGAGGAAGGCAATCATTTCGTTTACAGCAGACAAAAACCATATCCACCATATCCAACAATGATGGGCACACAGAGCAGCTATAATCTGACAGGTGATACCACCATCATGGTGCTCTGACAGGCTTCACTGTAGAAACTGGAAGTAAAGACATGATCCACCATTAGCACCTACCTCGTGAGACTTTCAACACTCAACACCAACAAGAATTGCTCATTCTCATCGTATCTTCATGGAACCCAAACCAAAAAGTTGGTTTCATTCCCATTCTACAGATAAAGATAGAAGTAAACACAGGAATGGTACATTTCCTTTCAAGGAACCAGAGGTCAAAATTTGTCACGACTCACCCACCTTGTGGCTGCCTCTAAGATTACATGGAGCTCTTTCCTCACACCCTCTGTCCTCTTCCTACACAGAGGACTTTTCCTCCTCCTCTCTAAGTTTTCCATTTGAGCTTCCAAATCCAAGATGGGAGAAGAGTCAGCAGCCAGAAGATTCTAAATGAAGTTAGAATGAGGAGTTTTCTGAGAGTGACTTAGTGCTGGGTGACAGATAGTTACCCAGCCTCCGAGCTGCCTATTCTCTATAATAACCTTCCATGGGACATTCCCAGGTAGCATCGGCCCCATTCTGTTCAAGAAGAAACAGACTCAGAAGAGATCAAGGTGGCTTAGGTCCAGCCTCCTTCAAGGGCAGAGCCAGGGCGATCTAGTCTCCTGGATCTCAGATATCCACCACTAAGAGGAACATTTTTTCATGAGATCAGGAGCATTTCCAGGTTTGCAGGCTCTTCTCTAATTACCCTCTCTGCTATATAGATAGAATACTTCTTTTGCAAAAGAATATATACCCCTTCAACTCACCCAGAACACTCTTCAGGATCCAACTTTTATTCAGTGTAAAATCTAAAATCGGCTGAGGGTGTAGCTCAGTGGTGGAGTGCTTGCCTAGCATCTCAGAACCTTGCATTTGATCCTCTACAATACTAAAAAAAAATGCACAAAATCTGACAGCTTTTCAAAAGTAAAAGAGTTATAGCCGAACAGTAATGCAAAACATAGCATATCAAACAGGCATAGATTATTATAGACTGAGATTATTTTAGTCTCCTTGGGTTCTTTATAAGTAGAGTCTTTAAATCATAAGAAATATTCATATATATATATATATATATATATATATATATATATATATATATATATATAGACACTCCCTCACAATAAACACAGAAGCACACTGTTCCCAGAATCTTTGGCTGAAAAATGATGATATTCTTAGATCCTTGTATGGGATGGGGGGTTGGAAGATGCCTCTGAACATTCCAGGCTTTTTATAGCTCTGGCTCATGGCGGGACTCTGCAGTAGCAGCTCTGGCTAGCAGAGGAACCAAATAACGCTAATGGGGCAAACAGAATGTAATTGCTTATGTGTGCTGGTTATATCCTGAAACAAATTGTTTCTTAATGCTGAGGTCAGACAGGGTTTAATTAGGAGAAATACAATTGGTGTAAAATTCCGCAGCCGGCTGCTTGTTTGGTGTAATGCCAAGTCAACGTCTAGTCTCTCCAAATGGAAATTTTCATTAGAGGCCATTGGCAGCTCTAGTTAGGCTGACTTTCAACTTTTCCAAGTCTCCTGGTAATGGAAACCTGAAAGTCAGCATATCCAGTGCCTAATAAAGGCTCCCCCTTGCATTCGAAAACACTCCACCATGTGCACACTGTCTTGCTCTGGTTTTCACGTACCCAGCTGCCCCAGTTCCCCCACTAGCAACGCACACGTTTCCCACGGGATGAACTAAAGAAATCTTCAGCTTTCCTTGACCCGTCTGCCTCCTCCCTTATTTCCACGCTAATAATACCTAATCTTGGATCAGCATATTAGGATTTCAAAAATATTTTTTTTTTGCATGCACCAATTCATCTAATCTTACCAATGACCGGAGCGGTGAGCAAGTTTTATATTATATTTATAGGCAGTGACTTGCTGCAGGTCACATCTAGGATGGACTGAAATGAGCTCTGAGCCCCAGCCCTGCTTGTCACCCTGGGTTTAGGCTGAGCCATGGAGCTCTGTGCTGATACATGCTGAAAATTCGTGTCAGTGAATGTTTAGTCGCCCCCCCCCCTTTGGTTTTATTTTATGCAACAGTTATGAGGAAATAAGAGCAAAGGGTGCTATTGTTCAAAGCTGCACAAGTTTCCCCAAGATTTTGCAAGCACCCTTTATTAGCTGTGACCTTTTCTTCTGACGTTCCACGCCTTCTCAAAGATCTCACTGAGGCCTGTGGCAGTCTCGCTGCTGTTTACATTAATTTTAAGAGCTTGGATCTTCACACCTTCAAGGATAAGGTTTTATCAGTGTTTCTAATATAAATCTCATGTCTCAAAAGTGTTTAATTTATTTGGAGAATTCTGCTTCTGGGCTCCTATTGCATCTCTTCTCCTCCCCCCTTTTCTCTTTTCTCTTTCTGCTGAAGGCAGTTTTCATTACAGTGACAAAAACCCCACTCTGTTAAAAGAAAATTGCACAGAGAGGCCCCCCAAAATCCATCTACCCAACAAAAATCTAAGTCATTTTCCCCCTGCAGTATCATATCAGCGGTAACCGTCATGGGTTTCAAGACATACGGGACCAAGTTTTCATTTTTATATCTCATTCTGATTGGCTGAGACCCAGGCTCCTCGTGAGTTGAGCTACATTTCATTTAGGTGCTGGGCCTCTGGGTCTCAGGTAATGTGCCTCATTGGGGTCAAGGTAGAGCTTTGCACAGAGCAAGCAATTACTAAGCCATCCTTTCTCCTTGGTCCTGCTGAGCCAAAAGGCCATGGGGAATGTCAGAGGAAGAGGGGGTTTTCAGCTGCTCAAGACTTTGTTCCAGAGAGACTGGGAGTTCCTGAAACTCTTGTCCCAGGCAATGTTCCATGCAGATTTGCTTCTAATCTATAGCCACACAAATCGACAAGCCTCCTGCTGTGCCTTGGTCTTCACACTGCAGATGCCCCTGTTCTATGCCAAGTTTACACCAGAGGCACAAAGCACTGTTGGTTGGCTACATAAACAGTTGAAATTTCTGGTATTAAACTTTTTTTCCTGTGTGACCATCAGTTATGACTTCCGTAATGCTTACCATGAAAAAGTGTGCTGATTCCAGCATCATCAATGTAAAGACTATCAATTTGAGTATAAACAGGAATTTCACGTTGCGGATGTTCAGTTTGGTCCCTGAGAAACAGAAATCTCTGAAGCTGAATTGAGTTTAGGACCACACACCAAACATCTCACAGCCACTGATATGTTCACAGCATATGCGAACTCACAAGGCTGTGGTTGGTAATTCTTTCACGTTTGAGGACTTTACTGTCACAATAAAACTCAAAAACAAAAACAAAAGTGTAAAAGGAACACATTTGACATTGAAGCTCTCTGGTTCACAACGGCAAGCAGCGAATGCAGAAAGCACTGCCTGTTCAGAAGCCTTCCGTGGAAATCACTAGATGTAGCCAACAGTGGCTCTTTTTTGATGATACTGATGACTTTCACGTTTTAAAAACACCCACGATCATTTCAGATCCATAAAAGAATTTTCAGCAATGATAGCAAAGTTCATTAAAGAAGGATATTAAAATGCTGAATTGAATTTCAGTTTTGAGGAAACAGGTATGTATCAGAGATGCTTATCTTAAAGGGCTTTCACCTCAAAGGTAGGAGAATATCTCCTTGGGGTGAAGGCTCAGATAATACGCTGTGACATTCAGCACCAAGGCTGTATTGAGAATGGTGAGCTGTACCATTACACCTGCTCCTACAACGTTTCCCTCCGATTTCAGATAATACTCATTCATAACAGTTTACACAGTGCAATCCTTCTGAAGTCTACTTCTACAGGAAAATGTCTAGTTCTCTCCAGGGAAATGGGACGTATGTATTAGGTGTATGTATTCTAGAAACATTTAAAACATGTCAACACTGAACTTTTGTTTCTGTCGCATCAATGAAAAAGCTTTGTGTGGTTTTTATGAAGTACTTGCACGCTTGGGATGGTGTGCCCGTGGAGATCAGAGGGCAGCCTCGGTGTGCAGGCTTCACCTTCTGCTCTGAGGCAGGGTCCATCATTGTTTGTAGTTGACTTTGCCAGGCTAGCTGGCCCCTGAGCCACTGATTTTCTCGTCTTCACTATCTGCCTTTTCCCTGCAGCTACACTGGGATGACAGACTCTCTTCCCACCTCCAGTGTTTCCATGGGTGCTGGGGATCAGAAGGCCCATCTACAATCCTGCATAGCAAACACTATCCACCAAGACATCCCTTCTGCCTTGGAACAAGTTGAATATTATTTTTTTCCACAAGCTTGTGAGTTTTCTTTATTGTGCAATTTTGCATGCTATAAATTTGGGGGAAGTGTGTTTATTATTGCAGAACTGACTATACTTGATTATTACCTTGACAGAGCCGTTTTTGTCACACAAAGCATCGTAGGCTAGGCACGCCAAGAGCTGATTCCGGATTATTTCACCATCATCAGTTTCACCCGAAGTCCCTGTCTTCTGAGTGAACTGATAGCTTTATCCTTTCTTTTCTCAACCCCAAACCCCAGCATTTATCCCCCACTCCTCTCTTCTTCTTCCTCATCCCGATGTTCTCAGTATCTACCTGTCCACTGACATCTCCACGAGTCCACTTATGCCCCACCCACATTCCTAACCTGAATCTTTTCTAAACCTGGGAGTCAAAGTGTTGCTGAAACATGCCATGTCCTAACCCTTCTCCACATGGGACCTGTACTGCCTTTCTGCCCCATCCCACCTGAGACTTCCCACATCTTTACCCACCTTGCTCCCTCAGCTCAGGCTATGCCACATGCATTTTCAGGGCATTGCAATATGTTCTTTTCTTGGGGCTCGCTCTGCCCATCTCCTTTCCTAAAACAAGATGCTTTCAGGGACCTATTTGTCTGGCTCACACTCACCCATTCGAGCTTACTATCACCTTCTTAGTATTTAAACTTAATTCTTTCTTTCAGGGAACTGCCTCATTTTTCTCAATAGCACTAGAAAGTCTATCTTCTTTTATATATTTTTGTTTACTTGTCCTATATTCCTGCACTGGAATACAAATCCCCTGACATGGACTTCTGTCTGTCACACTGACCATTAGATCTCAAGTTCCTAGGAAAACTGCCTGGCAACTAGTACATACTCAACAAATATTTGTTGAATAAATGAAATAAGGAATTATCGCTGTTGTAGTTACATTCTTTCTGGGACAAAATACTCAACCAAAAGCAGCTGATAGGAGGAAAGATTTTCTCTTGCTTACAGTCTCAGGAAGCTTCATGATGGCAGGGAAATGCATGGCATGAGCAGAGGCTGGACATGGCCTCTGCCACAGCAGGTGGAAAGCAGCAGCAATAAATAGTGAGCAGGACTAACCTGGGGGGTTAGGAGCTAATAATAGACTTCAAGGCCCCCCCCCATGACACCTCTCAAGTTTCCAGCCACTGGGGACCAAGCATTGAAAACACACCAGATTATGGGGACATCTGGTTCAAACTATCATAGCAACAGAGCAATAATGGTTACCAGGAGAATCTGTAATCTACATGAACAATAATAACTTGATCCAATAATCTTTGTATTTCATGAGACTGGAAAATTCTCTGTCAGTGCATGTGTCTGAGGGAGGAGTTTGCTGTACCATGAAGGGGTGCTGTGGTGAGGGCAAGGGTTCATCTTACGGCATTCGAGAATGAATAAGGACTTTTCCTTATGAACGTGGAAGTCTAGGACTCCTGCCTTTTGTGTTGAATTTCCCACCATTAGCATTCATTATCAGAAAGAGCTAGAACAATCCTCATTTTCTTTCAGCCATTTAGTAGTTAAAAGTTGGTTCAAATGAAAATATACTCTGACATATATGTGCTTCATAATTCACATATAGATTGTTTATCCATGTGCCTCAAAGGACTATGGGAAGCATCAATGAGGACATTTATGAAAGTATTTTGGAGGAAGGACTCACTCAGAAGAAATATCATTTAGATACAGACACACAGAAGGCACCTGTACAACATGCTCCAACTTTAGGCTCTTAAAAAATCTGCAACTTCTTTGTAGCTATACTTAAGAATGAGGTTTCCATTTAAAAAGTGGAGGGAGGGAGAAATTACACAATTTTTTATATGAATGCTATCCTGAGAAAAAGATACTCATTATTTTTTGAAGTAGAAAGCTTGTTGCATTTCTTGGGATCAGAAATGTCTGTGACAGGGACCAAGCATTCAAAACACATGAGATTATTTTATCCTAAACAATGTTGCAGTTGACTTGATATTCCTCAGTACAAAATTAGTATCAGCATATTACCAATATCAAATTTGATAAACTCTTTCAGAATTTTCTAACTTATCTCTACCTCCCAAGAGGAAATTTACTTTTCCCATTGAAATAAACTTTGGGGTAGAACACTTGATATTGAGAAATGCTATGAAAGAGCCTGGACGATTTTACCTTCCACTAACTTAGGCTGTGGTGTGGGATGATGAAACTTACTCTTAACTTTCTTTTTACTGCTTTTGCCTATTCACTCTTAGCTCAGCTCTCTAAGGTACCACTAAACTAATTGTCTAGAGGCAGAGAAAATCCCCGAGCCCTTTCACTACCTTGGCTGACTTCATTGGAGTGGATTTCTATCAGTCACAAGGTTCAACAAGAGCCTTGGAGTTGCTATGCTTTAGGTAAGTACCCTCTAAAGGCCTGGCTAGATCACCAGCCTGGGAACCACTGAGAAGTGGTAGAACCTTTAGGAGATGTGGCCAAGTGGAGGGAAATTAGATCGTTGGACACGTACCCTGTGGTGGTTTGAATCAGATGTCCCCCCATAAAATCATGTGATTATGAATGCTTGGTCCCAAGCTGATGGCACTTGGGGAAGTGGAGCCTGGCTGGAGTAGTTGTGTTGTTGGGATGGGCTTAGGAGTGTCCTAACCAGCTCCCTCTTGCTAGAGCTCAGCTCACTGTCCTGCTGCTCTTGTCCACCTGCTGTGGCACAGGTGAGGTCCAGCCTCTGCTCGTGCCCTGCTTTCTTTCCCTTGCCATCATGGAGTGTCACTGCCCACCACCCACAGGGGCAATGATAACACACACACACACACACACACACACACACACACACACACACACACACACACACACACATACACACCGTGTATGGATGGAAGAATGCACATTCTCTCTTTATTGCTCTCTCAGATCTCATTCCTTATTCCCCATACCTCATACCTCATTCCTCTTTGCTCATATAACTCCTGCAGATATGCTACAGAATATATATAGAGAGCTCCTTGCCAATCAGGGAGCTATTTATTGGTCTATGACAAGAACCTGTGGGCATGATGTGCAAATAGCCTAATCAGGACTACCTCCTGAAACTCATTAAGCCAAGCCCCTCTTGGCAGGCTGTCAGGTGCCGTCCAAGACTAAGCCAGGGGGTGCCTCCAAAGGCTCCCAAAGGCTTTCACCCCCGACAATGGAGCTTCCCCTTTGTGACTATAAAAGGCAAAATAACCCCTCTCCCCCACCAGCTGATTTTGGCTGGGTGCTTTGTCCCAACAACGAAAAGATAACTACAGCAGACCCTTAAAGTAGATTTGGCTCCCTCCTTCCTTCTTTTCTTCCATCCCTCCTTCCCTCTCTCTCTCACAACATGTTTCCTTCACAACCTGTTCCCTGTCATGATGATCTTTTGTATCAGGGGTTATGCACTGAAACCTCTAAAATAATGAGTCAAAATAAACCTTATTTAAATGTTGATTCATCGAGGGAATTTCTCAGGTATTTGGTTACAACCATATAAAACTGACTAAAACATGGAACTTGTGGATATTTTCAACCTCACTTTCTAAATTTTCCAGAAAATTCAGCCCTATGTCAGACTACGGGTTGTTCAATAGCTTTCCTGTGTATGGGACTGACTGCTACACTCATTCTTTTTGCTGGGAGAGAAAAATCACCTTTCCTCCCACGGATGAGACAGCACTAGTGACATTGGGTATTGTCATGCGTGCTCAGCTGAATGTGGTAAAGGAGGGGAGCAGGAAGCACACTAGAGACAATGGGCTCTGAGGAGGTCTGATGGTCATCCACCAGACAGGGGCCCAGGAATGAGTGTCCTTCAGTAGCCTTCCAGAGAAGGCCGCTACCTGGGGCTGAGGAAACCACCAAGAGCCTGGGTGAGCCCTGGAGCCTGAGATGGTTCCATTTACATGCAGTTCAGGGCTGGGGTATCTGTTGAAAGGCGAGGATTTTAGCAGCACTGGAAGCTCTGGCCTTTTCAGTGGAGAGACCCAAGAGACCTCCTGTCAAACAGAAGTCTCTTGCTAGAACTACCTAGCTGAGCAAGCTGGGGAGTCAGGAGGGGTGGGAAAGAGGGGGGATGAGACACAGGGAAGGCTCAATTCACCCCCACACAGTCTGGGAAAGAAGCTGGAAAGATGAGGAAAAGGAGAGAGGGGCTCAGAGAGAAGGAAGAAAGGAATAGATGAGTGGTTCTGTGTCTCCACATACATTTCCCCCTGGACTGTGTGCTCTGGAATGCATATGTTGAAAAATTCATTAATTCTGTTTTACAAATAAGAAAGTGGGTTTCTTTGCATTCCATCCCCCCAACTCCATCTTCGCTCCCCCCATTCTTCATTCTCTCCATCCTGATTCCCTCTGCGAAGGGCGGGAGGTGCCCCGCACAGCTGGGGAATGAAGAGCAAGCTGCTGCCTCTCTTGCTCTCTCTCTCCCTCCTTTCCAAAAATCGTCAAAGCCCCTTTCCTTCAGTAATCTTTGATATTCCCTCAGGAGCTGAGTTAAGATTTAATTGTGAAATTTGCATAGTAACTCAGCAAATAAATTCTCTCGTCTCTCATAGACCTTTCACTGCAGAGGACCATTTTAGTAATAAATCACTTATTTGGAGATCTCAACTGCATCAGCATTTTGCACCCCTGAGGGAAGTGGCAAGGGGAGAAAATCCAATGACATGCAGAGTTAGCGTTTGGCTCTTGGTTCTTCATGTAGGGCAGCGGGAGGTGGGCGCTGGAGGAGGGAATGACAAACAGGGGCCATCTTTGCACCTGCTGCTTCTGTAAGGAAAGTCTGCATGGTAATAGCCTATCCCTTTGACCTGCTTCAGGAAATTCTAGACACTTCTTCCCCAAAACATCACCTGCATGCTAGGAATTCAAAAGCAATGAACAGAAACTGAATATGGCTGGAACTGGGCATGTATTCTGTTTACATCACTGACATGATCACAATAAAGCATGTCACACTGAATCTGACATTCAGTCACTGTCCAATGTCATTGTCCAAGGAGATTACCAGAAAGGTTGAGGAAAACAATATGTCCGGTTCAGTCTGGAGGTCTTCGGCTCTATGGGGAACTCATTCTAGAAATGAGGCTGAATTCGTTTTCTTTCCTCTTTCTCCAGGCTGCCAACACCATGACGGAATGTTCTAGAATGCAAATATGACTAATTGGTAAAATCCGATATTAGCCATTCTACCAGAGCCCAGAAATATTGTTTTTTCTATAGTGTCTTTTCCTGCTCTATCCAGCATCACAATAAGCCTGTCTTTCCTAGCGTGTGTCAAACATGAGCACGGCTTAGGTAATCACAGCAGCCACATGGCTGTAGTAATGGAAGCAAGAAAACCAAAGATCAAGGGGGAAGTCCGGCAAGTCTAAAAAGAAGAGGAGTCAGAGGTATATTTGACTAGTCATCCTTGAATCCAATATCTCTTGCCTTCCAGAGATAAGTGGTGCTGAGCAAAAGCCTCCAGTCCAGAAGTATCTTTATATACCTTAAAGTTTTGGCTTCTGGGAACATTGTGGAAGAGGAGAATGTAAATAAAATGCAAAAGCCACAGGGTGAGAAGGAGTACTTTGGGGCATGTCATTCTGAAATGAATCGACTGGTGAATTCATGACCCCACAGTGGCTACCCATCCCCCAAAATACCAGCCCTGTCCTGAGCATTTTGGCATAGAGGACATGGGAAGATAAAAACGAATGAGACAACAAAGCAGAGGAAGGCTACTTAGAAAGAGGAAGTTCCTCAGTGGATTAGGGACAGAGAAAAGGGGACAAGCTGGAAATATGAGAAATTATAGTATGTTCATATATTAAAGTTCTGAATTAAAAAAAAATATTGGCTCCTCCAAGAAGGAAACTGTAGCAATCTACTCAAGTGAAGATACTGATCTGGATTACCAGAGGTTAGACTGATAACATGTCAAAATTTCATAATCTCATTTTGAAGAATCTTGCTACTCTTTAAGGAAAAAACCTTCCAATGAAGCAGTTTTATGCAGATAACTTGCATTCACCTAAAAATGTGAAGATGCTGATCAAACGCATGCCCTGTAGTCATATTTCCTTCAAACAACTGATTTCAGCTCCCTATTTATTCTGTAGCTGATCAAAACACAGTGCCCTAATTTTCAAGTTATGCTTGTCAGCCCCGGGAGATCAGTGGAAACTTGAATTCCATAGATGAATCCACAAGTCAGCATCTCTCTGCAGATGCATACCTTCTTACTGACACATAGGAAGTGGTCTTTTGGTTCAAGAGTTTCCCTCTCTTCTCCTTCCCTACATCTCTCGTTTGATTCAATGAAAGATTCTAGGATCTAGTGGGAGATGGTTTATTTTCTAAGTCTAAAACTACATCAATAATAATTGTCCTAAGAAAATGTTAGCACAAGAAACTATAATGAATGTAACACAGCTTACTAGATAAGTAATATCTATATAAAGCCAACATCAGACCTCTGAGTGGAATACTAATAATATTATATTAAATTCAGGAGTAAGTAGAGGCATCTACTCTACCCTATTGTTATAATAATCACTATTTTTAAAATTATCACTAAGGCAAGAAAAATCAGAGACCTACCACCACAGCAAGTCAGATAGCCCATGAAAGGACAATGGAGACAGACACCAGCCATACCCAACACAACCCAAAGCAGAAGTCCAGAGACACTTAAGATCTCAACAATAAAGCAGACTTAAAACTCACCCACCATGACTCAGGAACTGAGCAGAAGAGGGGGCGGAAAGATTGTAAGAGCCATGGTGGTCCAGAGACATTGTCCCCCTCTGCAACAACATACAAGGGGAAGAAAAAAAACTGGCTACCTCTAGAGCAATTCATAACCCCCTACCCCATAGACTGATCGAGTATACCCACTTAGGAGGGCCCCCAGTGGGTGGGGGTACCATCACCCGATTTGCTCATACAATGTATCTAATTATTGATAATAAAATATTTAATTAAATATAAAGAAAAAATTATAACTAATCTGATGAAATAGGAAAAATCAAATATAATAGAAGGCATTATGTTACACTAGCCTATCCTCCATTTTAGACAGATACAGTAACCTATGGCCCACTAAGATCTAAAAACATTAAATGAAAATTTTCAGAAATAAGCAATTCATAGGTTTTGATTTGTGTGCTCTCAGAGAAGTGTGACAGAATCTCACCCTCAGCTTTGGCCTGTTCAGGTTGTCATCTCTTTGCCATCATATGCACTCTATGTACATGACCCACTCATTTATCAGATGGGCTATCACAGTGTCAAAATGCTCATGTTCACTTTACTGAAAGTGGCCCAAAGCCCAAGAGTAGTGATGCCAGAAATTCTGATAAGACAAACAGAATCCATGAAGTGTTCCTTTTGTGAAAGGTAAAACATTTGGACTTAATCAAAGAAAAAAAAGTATACTGATGTTGTTATGGGCTGTGGGAAGAATGAATCTTTTTCTGTGCAATAAGAAGAAAAAAGAAAATTTTCATAACAATGCTATCACACACCTACAAAAGTTATGAGAACAGTGCCTGACAGATGTTGGGTAAAGAAGGTGAAAGTCTTGAGTTATAGAGCTGGGTACCACCAATGGATCCAAATACCCATTTGAATTTATATTAAATTTATATTAAATTATATTTATATAGCCTCTTAGAATGTCTACTCTTCTGATAAAGACATGGTATATGCACTATATGCTTACAAAATTCAATATAATTCACCCAAATTCAATAAGAATTACTGTCAACAGAAAAGTATGATAGAAACAAAGTAACTCATTCATTTAGCAGCACAAGTTTTAATAAAAAATATCAGAAGAAATGTTTGATAGCTATATTGTGAAGCTCCAGAAACCCTGGACACTGAGTGCAGAGGAACCCCATATACAAGAAGCTAATGGAGCTTGGAGGAGGATGCTTACCCCTCTCTCCAGCCAGAGGACAGAGAAGACACACTTAAAAAAAGTTGTGGACAGCGTGTTCTCTGGACTCATGGACACCAGTCCTTGGGCCAGGACTGGAGGCCATCTCAGAAATACTTTCACACCCCAACATCTAGAGCTATGTTATTTCTTTCTAAAGTTGGTGTGATGGTTAGGTTTTGTTGTCAACTTGGTCTTTTTAATTATCTTCGGAGGGTCTCTGAGGATGTTTACAGAAAGGCAGCCTCTCAGCAAGGGGCAGGATGTAAAGAAGCTCAAAGAAGCTGGAAGTAAACATCCTTTCCTGTGTGGGCCATGCAGGAAGGAAATTCCAGAGACTCAGGAAGCCATTAAGTCTGGGGAAGGATTGTAAGACCCCACCCTAGACCTATATAAAAGAGAAGAAACTCCCCCCGCCCCGCCCCGCCTGTTTCCTGTTCTGTGTGTGTGGTGTAGGTGATGGGTTTTTCTCTCTGCTCAGACCTGTGAAAGAGGACCAACCTCTTTCACTGTTACAGAACTTCCCCTCAATCTGTGGTTTCAATAAAGACTTTCCTATCCCAAATTGTGCCTGGTTTGAAGATTCATCCCAGTGGCGTGTGGCTGACTGAGACAGTTGACTCCCTGGGAGAATAGGGAAAAGCCATTTATACTTTACAGGTAAAGACTTGTGCATTTCTCTCCAAGAGACTGATGAGCCCAAGATAAAAGACAGTAACCTTCACAGAAGCACCCACAAAAATACTGTGTCTCTATCCCAGCTCCCCAGAGTCTGAGCCACTGGCCCAGAAGCCCTCATCTCTCTGTACCTTGTCTTATATCTGAATAGACACACAGACTCACCAGATAGTCCACAGAAGCTGGAACATGAAAGAAAAGAGACAAAACCAAACAAGTTGAGAAGGTTTGACAAAAAGCCAAAATGAACAGAGAGGAAGGGAGAAAATATTTCCAAAAATAGTCTCAGCAAGATAAGAGGAAACATTAATCCATCAAATAAGAGCAGTAAGCTATAAAATTAATACTCAGTGAAGAAGAAAAATGTTCCCAATATTAAATTATGACAGAAAATTAGAAAAAAATGTATCAATAGAAAGTGTGAAAAATAAACTCAGAAAACCATAGAATAAAAAGACAAAGAGATGGCCAGCATGAATGGATATAAAATTAGAAGATCAATACAGAACATTCATAGTCTAAATATAGAAATTTTAGAAAGGACAGAGGTTAAAAATGAGACATTCAATGAAAGTTTTCTTGGCTTTTATTTTTCCCTTAAGTAATAGAATGAAGAATCCATTCCTTTAAATTACAAAATGACTTCACTTATTCATATAATTTTGAAATTATTATAAGTATACAACAGGAGAAAAAAGTGGGTCGTGATGACACACACCTTTAATCCCAGCTCTCAGGAGGCAGAGGTAGGAAGATTTCCATAAATTCAAGGCTACCCTGAGACTACACACAGTGAATTCCAGGTCAGCCTGGGCTACAGAGTGAGACCCTATCAAAAAAAAAAGAGAGAGAGAAAGAGAGAAAGAGAAAGGAAGGAATGAAGGAAGGAAGGGAGAGAGAAAGAAAGAAAGGAAGGAAGGAAGGAAGGAAGGAAGGAAGGAAGGAAGGAAAGAAAGAAAGAAAGAAAGAAAGAAAGAAAGAAAGAAAGAAAGAAAGAAAGAAAGAAAGAAAGAAAGAAAGAAAGAAAGAAAGAAAGAAAGAAAGAAAGAAAGAATCTTGGAAAACAGCAAGACATTGGAAAAGGACCTGGAGTAATTGATATTTCAGAAACATTGCTGAGCCTGGAGGGCGAATGAAGATATTCTCCTGAAGTTCTATGGAGAAATATTTCTAACCTAGGATTCTGATGCCTTGAAATCACTAATCCATAGTGAGCTATGAAGATATTTTCAAATGGTAGAAATATATTAATAGGACCTAGTGTGCTCCTAACAGCTGTACTTCATGAAATAAAGCAAACCAAGAGGGGAAGATGCAGGCAGGATTCAGTGAGGCTTGGCGATCTCCAGAAAAACGTCCGAAGACTCAAGTGGACAGCTGCATATGAGATGCAGAAACCATTCAATTCTAAGGACAGAGAGGCCTTTTGAGATAATCAGACAGATTCAGTGTGTTGAAAAGAGTTTACAGTTACATGGGTAGTGTGCTGGTTTGGATCAAATGTCCCCTCATGAGCTCATGTGTTCTAAATGCTTCAACTCCAGCTGGTAACAATTTGGGAGGTGGAGCCTTGCAGGTGGAGGTGTGTTGCTGGGGATGGGCTTTGAGGTTTATTAACCCCTAGCCTGCCAGTGTTAGCTTGGCTCCCTCTCCTGCTGTGGCAGAGGTGATGTTCAGGCTCTTCATGCCTTACTTCCCCTGCCATCATAATACTGTAAGCCAAAATCAATTCTTTCCTTTTGTCAGCTGCTTTTAGTCAGGTGCTTTTTCTCAGCCATTAATGAGTCAGATGTTTGCAGAAAAACAAATAAGTAAATAATAAAGGGAAACAGAAATGCAGCTGGGATTTTGAATCTGCGATATAGCCAACATCTTGAGCTGTGATCTCATCAGACTCCCGTGAAGTTGGACATCTGTGTAGAACGGGTGGAGAGTTCTAGAAACTATACAAGCATTAAATGTGGCAAAATGATGTCAGCATTGTGTATGCAGTAAGGTACCAAGGCAAGGGAACTGACCCTTTGGTGAAAACAGAAAAGATGTCCTTAGTTTATGCTGATGGAGGGACAGGAGCTGCTAACCATAGGTGCCTCTGACTAATAAAGCAAGTGTCTATAAGTAAAAATGTTTGAAGGGTTTCTAGTGGGTATTTTCTAAGTATCACTAATCATACTTTATAATCTATAAAATATCTTTTATCTTTCCTTATTCCCCTTATTCAGCTCATTTTCCTTATTCCCCTTATTGAGAGGAGAAGGGAGGGGAGGGGAGGAGAGGAGAGGAGAGGAGAAAGGAGAGAGGACCAGAGCTTCTTGGCACTGCAAACAACTCCAGACACAAGCACCACTTTGTGCCTCTGGGTTTACATGGGTACTGGAGAGTTAAACCTAGAACATCCCAGACTGGCAAGTTTTAAAAGCAAGTACTTTTAACCACTGAGTCACCTTCCTAGCCCATGTGACAGAATTTTTAAATGGTTATTTGTTTAATGTTTGAATATATTCCTTGTATCTCTATACGGTGTTTTGATTATCCATCCATCTGTCAATAGACACTTAGGTAGTCCAGTTATCCATTGTCTCCTTGCATTGGCTATTGTGAATAACGCGAATAGTGCGAATTATGTACTGGGAGGAACTCTTCTAGCTCCTGGTACCATTTCTTCTGGATATATACCCAGAGATGAGTTTGCAGAATTATAGAGTAGCTCTATTTTTCATATGCTGGAGATCCTCTACACTCTTTCCCATATATATATATATATATATATATATATATATATATATATATATATATATATATATATATTACATAGGGTCTAAAAAGGTTCCCTTTTCTCTACATGATGGCCAATGTTTCTTATCTCTTGCTTCTTGGAACATATGTGAGGGGTAATATTTCATTATAGTTTTTATGTATTTTTATATACATGTTGGATAGTTATATATTTCTTTGAGAAATGTCTATTCACGCAGAGCTATTTATTTTCAATAAGGAAAGTTGGATTTCATTTCTTAAAGATTTGGGGTACTAACCTTTATCAGATACAGTATGTGGATTGAAAATATTTTCTCCTGTGCCATTGGTTGACTTGTTATTATTTTCCTCACTGTGCAAAGTTTTTTAGTCTCGCCCACTTATTTATTTTTGCTTTGATTTCCTTTGTGTTTGGTATCATATGCAAAAAAATCACTTCCAAGTCCAATGTCAAGATTTCTATTGATGTTTTCTTCTAGTAGTTTTAGTTTCAAGCACTACCTGTAAGTCTATGGTTCACTCAAGTTCATTTTTATGCATGCTGTAAGGTGAAAGTCCAACTTCATTCTTTTCCATGTGAATATGCACATTTCCCAGTACCACTGTCATTTCCCCATTGAAGAGTCTTAGGTCTCAGCCCTAAATCTATTGTTTTTGATACAATTGTAAATGATACTATATTCTTTAGTTCTTTCATGGAGAGTTTGTTGTTAAGTGATAGACACATAACTAATTTTTTGTTTGTTAATTTTGTATATTGCAGCTTGACTGAATAATTTCACTCCCAACTGTACTTCCCTTTTTTATTTTTTCTCTGACCCATTTGTCATAAATGAAGTATGTTGTTTCAATTCCATACACTTATGAATTTTTCCAGTTCTCTTCCTGTTATTGATTTCTGGTTTCATATCCTTGTAAGCAGAAAAAATACTTGATGGGATTCCAATCTTATCCAATTTCAGTTGCTGCAGGAGAGATGACTCAGTTGTTCAAAGCGCTTGCTATGCAGGCATGAGGGCCAAGAGCCACACTTAAACAGCTGGGCATGGCCACACACAGAGGTAAGAGACTCTGGCTGAAATAAGAGCAGGCGGAAAGAGCAGTGGGGGCTGAGGAGATGGCTCAGTGGGTGGAGGCACTTGCTTGCAAAGCCTGACAGCCCGGGTTCAATTCCTCAGTACCCACAAAGAGCCAGATGTACAAGTGGTGAATGTATCTAGAGTTCATTTGCAGTGGAAGGACTCTCTAGTGCTCTCTCTCTCTCTCTCTCTCTCTCTCTCTCTCTCTCTCTCTCTCTCTCTCTCTCCCTCCCTGTTTGCAAATAAATAATAATTTTTTTTAAAAAGAGCAGTGGCATAAGACATCCAATGCTCTGTTCCTGCCATGACAGGCAAGTACAGGCAAGCACAGGGGGTACTGCATGGGGGCATAAACATTCACACCACACACCCACACCCACACCCACACAGCACACTCACACACACATACCACACCACATACCACACCCACACCCACACACCACACTCACACACACATACCACCCATGTTACAAACCACATACCAAACACACACATGTACAAAATTGTTTGTGTCTCAACATATATGTGTCATATATATATATATATATATATATATATATATATATATATGGTAATCTATTACATAAAATTACATTACTATGTATTATTTCTAAAGCATTTGCTTTTGCTTGTGTGGTTCTGATTTAGCTCCTAAAATCAAGAGCAAAAATGTGAAATTTCAATTTGACATTCTTTACCCAAGAGGCTCTGACAGGGAAGAAAGCCATTTACTTCCAAAGTTCTGAAGAGTCCACTCTCATGAGATAGGTCTCCCTAGCCAGTGTCATTCAGAGTGTAAACATTTAGAAAATGCTAAACCTATAAACTTCTCACGGATTTATGATGTTATTTAATAAATTAAATGATAGCAGTAAAAAGCACTAGCTTGCGAAGCCTGATGGCTCAAGTTCAATTCCCCAACACCCACATGTAGCCAGAAGCACAAAGTAGCGCATGTGTCTGGAGTTCATTTGCAGTGGCAAGAGGCCCTGTTACTCTTTTTTTAAATATTTTATTTATATACGAGAGAGAGAGAGAGAGAGAGAGAGAGAGAGAGAGAGAGAGAGAGAGAATGGGCACACCAGGGCCTCCAGCCACTGCAAATGAACTCCAGACACATGCGCCCTCCTGTGTATCTGGCTTTACATGGGCACTGGGGAATCAAACTCAGGTCCTTCCACATTGCAGGCAAGCGCCTTAACCACTAAGCCATCTCTTCAGCCCTCCTTAACATATTTTTAAAAAAATAAAAATTATGTTAAAGCACCAACCATTTAAGAATAAAGATTAGTGATATCTTATGTTGCACTTGTATATCAAATAATATTTATGAAATTTGTGAAATTTTGTTTAAAGTTTCTATTAGAAGACAAAACATGGGAATTTTTATTAAAGCTTCTTCCTAGTGTTGGGAAAAATAATAAGACCCAAAATGGCATAATATGCTCAGTTAACTAAAATGGCATATTTCCTAAGGACAGCCATTGTTTTCAGAGTGATGTGTTCTTTAAGACCCCTGAGCGGAAAGTGCAGGTCAAAATGTGTGCCAGTCTGGGGTACACGTTTGATTATGAATGTGAGATTGGTTGACTTAAGTGATTTTGCTTTCATATTTCTCTAATTAGGTAGGGTACAGCTCTGATTGTGATGAGCTTGTCCCGCTCTCTCTTAGATTTCCTTGGAGACACATTAATTAAACCAATTCTCATTCGTCATGAACTGAAACTTTATAGAGACTGAGTGTCCCTCCTCCTCTCTCATCTTGTCACATCCTAGACACTGTACTCCCCTCTTGAGAAAAAGAGTGATAGTAAAATAAATAAAGAAGAGTCACAAATGACATTGGAACCCTGGTAAGGTTGTCTGGGCATTTCTAGAAAATTCCACACAGTACAGATACAGTAAATCACCAATGGCTCAGAAAGGCATGGGTTGACACAAATTACGCTGTAGCCACAGGGGGATGAGAATACCATGAGACAAAAACTTGGTAAATGTAAGTGTATAAAGCCACGTGTGCCCAGGCTAGAGCTAAGTTCCATAGGATAAACGCATAGAAGAACTGAAAGTCGACATGTATTATCCTTTACAGATCTGCGCAGCCCATCATTCAAAGCTCTGGTCTAGCCTCACAAGGAATTATAACAAGCATTAAAGAAACCCCTGTGGCCGTTATTTGGAAGCCTAATGCAGAAAGCAGCAAAGCAGAAGTGCCACCTGCCCTGAAATGAGCTCCGTGACATCATGAGAAGCGCCAGAGCTTCAGAGTGTAGCAAACAGAGCAACGGTCCTTTTCTCCTCCCCTTCGTCTCTTCACTTTCTCCCTGGTTCTACCATGATCCTCAGTACACGCATGGCAATGCACACACATACTTGCGATGTCAGAATGAAACTGACAGTGATAAGACAGTCAATCCTGAAATGACACCAGTCTTGACTTAATTTACAATTTCGATGATTGTGGCTTCCTAATCAGTTTCTAACTGTATCTCCTCATTTAAAAATGTAAATGATAATACATGCCTATTCAGCAACTGAGATTGAATGTTTTAATTTCACAGATATGCATTATCTACTATTCCAAAATCATCTGTATCTGTCACTCCTAACCTTGTCTAACAAGTCCAATAATATATAATAATATCTAATATATCATATGTCATATCATATAGTAGGATTTCCCTGCATTAGTCATCATTGGAGTTAGTTAGGTTCACTTATGATGTATATGTATTTGATTGCTGTCCATTCAATTACCTACTTAGATACAAAGAGGTAGGGAGAAGAAAGAGAAAGAAGAAAAGAGGAAGCCAGTCTGTGAGCCCAGGCAAGAACAATGACTAACCTCTGTGACATGTGTCTGGGTTCCCCGAAACTATATCTGATTATTAAAATTAAACATACACAAAACTAGGGCAATCAGAATGGAGTGCTGAACAGATAGGGCTCAGGTAGGAACCACAGAAGACATTTTCTTTTGAAAGTTGTATATCAAAGAAAATAACTTAAGTACATTCCAGGGCCTCATCACTTTCCAGAGATGAGCTTTGCGCAGATTTAATGAAGACTTCCTTTACTCTTGGTAATTAATTCTCCCTGAACCTTCCTTACCTGCCCTTGACTTCGGACCATTATAGTTCTAGAACTTCATGGAATGGCCATACCACCTTTAGAGGGAACTCTAAGGTGATCTACATGATGAATCACCAAGACTCAACTTAGAAGACAGTGTTCTGCCTTTTGTTATATTGCTACAGTGACTGATAGAAGAAACCTCTTGATTTTTCTAACCTTACTTTCTTCTCATAGAGAAAGTCACAGCACACACATGACAACTTGACAAGGAAGCTTTAGCAGCTCAGAAGGAATAAGACAGATGGGTGGGTGAGGGCACAGCTCTGCTTGTTACCACTGTCACATCTGCTAGACACTGAGGTAAAGTACAGTCAGTCCATGACTCTTCCTAAATCTGTAGGCTCTTGGGAGAGGCACACACATCACCCACCAACGCTTTGTAGAAAAGCCCTGCCCCCACCCAAGGCTAACACAACGCTGGCAAGCTGTGTTAGGGTCTGGATATGAAGCCTCGGGTGTTGCAGGCTTAGCAACAATGCAGCAATATCCAAAGATGGAGCTTTTGAGATATGACTTTGTCGTGAAGGTTCATGGATGAATCCATCTGCATTGTAGGCAGTTCTGGGAGTTGGGGCCTGGTTGAAGGAAACTGATCACAGGGACACGCCTTTGAAAGGTGTCGTGTCCCTGGTGCATTGCTGTTTTACTCTCTGCTTCCTAGCTGCCATGAGGTGAGAAGCCCTGTTCAACGATGCCCTCTCCATGAAAGTGCTTTGCCTCCCAATCTCCCTACAATGATGTGGCCAGGTGATCAGGGATTAAAATCTCTGAGGCTCTTGGCCAAAATAAATCTTTCCTCTCTCAAGTTGTTTCTCTGGGTTATTTGTCACAGCAGTGGAAAAGTAAATGAACACAGATGGTCTTATCAAAACAGTTTTGGAGTTCCCCCAGTTGGAGGAAGCAAGGGTGAATGGGGAGGTTCTTTGGCATGTCCCTAGGAAAGAGCAGCTACAGACTTCTCCAGTTTGTTCAGAAACTAGGGGGAAGCATGATTCAAGGAAAAGCCTTGAAAGAAGAACTAAGGGGTTCATTATTCAATCTAAACCAATATTCTTGCCTCTGCTGTTCACTAGGATCAGCAAGCGCACCACACATTGGTATCCGACCCTGTGTTGCGCTCACACTGGAAATATCTTTTGGCCCCAAGTCAAATTCATGTTGATGCCTAGAAAGAGATATTACTTGTCATAAAGCCAGGCCAAGATTGTTTTTAGCCTAAACACTTCTTTTTCTAAATCCAGACACCTGGGTTTGGGATGTCCTTAGATAAAACGTGACAAAGATTAAAGACCCACAGGCCTGGGCTGCAGAATTTAACATCATATAGACATGATGCTTCAGAAACCTTTTTGAAAGTATAGTAAATTCAACTTTCTAAAAGCCCTGGGCTGTATTTATCTCTTCGGATCTTTGGGAAAAGTGTGAGGTCTATTAATCCATCTTTCTGCTTCTTAGCTGGGGGTTTAGGGACACATTAACTATCCCCTTGGAAGCCTGTTGTGAAATAGACCTTCTTTAGCATGAATTTATACAATTGGGGAGGGGTGTAGGGATGCAAGTTTCTTGAACTATGATGCTATGATACACTTTCAGAAACATCGTTCTCCATATAAGACATGCTGTTTTATGTAGAATGGGAAGGATGATTGTTTTGCTTGGGGGAATTTTCTAAAAATGGCTTGTGTGTATGTGGTGGGGGCACATGTGTGTGGGTGCATGTGTCCATGTGTGTGCATGTGGAGGCTAGAGGTTGGCATAGGGTATATTTCTTAACTATTCTTGTCTTTATGTTTCTGAATCAAAGTCTCTCGCTTGAGCCCAGAGCTTGCTGATTCAGCTAATCTAGCTAGACTGCTGTCCTCAGGGTCCACCCCCTTGTCTCCACCTCCCACACTGGGATTACGTGCTGGCTACCAAGCCCACTCAGCATGTATGTGGGTGCTGGGGAGGTGAACTCCAGGCTCCCTAAAAATAGCATTGGAAAAAAATAGATGCAGGAGAACTGAATGCAAAAAAAAAAAAATTGGACTTTCAAAAGATTTTAATGACTATTCTCTATTTTAAGGTAAAACTTGGTGACTATGTAAAGCAAAATGTAAAACCCCATTGTGTGATTTCAGAACTGGTTAAGAAACAGAGCAGAAATCAATGGCCGTTTCTCAACCTTGGACAAAGTTAATAGTTGCTGCCTTAAGAATCTGATTATAGCTAATCCTCTTGTGCTAATGTCCTTCAATATATTTATTAACAACCTAGAAGTGTAAAATGTGCTGATAAAAAAAAACAACATAATTACACAGTTTGTCAAGGCTAGGAGAAATTGTGAGGAGGGCAGGAATGAGTCACAAAGATGGCTGAGGAGATTCAGCTTAGCTAAGGGGAAACACAAGCATTTCCAGTCATCTTCCCCTCATCTCTTCAAGTGAAGGAGAGTTACGAGGCAGATGTCGCCACATGGTGCAAAAGCAGTCCACCTTGATTCTAAGGGCCAATCGGTTTTAGGCACGTCAGTTTCAACAAGACCCAGCAGAATTCAGAATTAGCCTGAAACGGATGACCCAAGTCATAACAGTGAAAAGCTTCGATATTCTTGGGAGGGACATGAACAGGTCATAAACATCACAATGTACTTGGCTCCGAGAAGTAGAGTGAACAGTTGAGAATAAGTGCTACAGATTTCTCACCAGTAATCTCGGGTGGCTCTGCCCAGACTAAACTCTTCTGAAATCTTGGATTGTGCCTCCCCAATGGGTGGATGAGTTCCTAGGCTCTGGCCTTTTAACAGCAAGTCAACAGAGGGGAGAAAGGACTGGAAGCCAACCAAAGCAAAATCTTCCCATTCTTTCCACAGATTCATGGGAACTCACAAAAAGGCTGCTTTTCCTAGAATATTGCTAAATTCCTGTAAAATGAGTTTTTTGATTCTCTGACTTTCCATTTAACAAGATTATGGTGCGTTTTGAGTTTTAGATAAGAAGAAGATAACAAAGAAATTGCACAAAGATAAGTAAACCTAGTCACTTTCAACACTTTAGATTAAAAGAGCTGTCAGAATGAAAACACTTAAATAAACCTAGCCTGATAGCACAGACTTGTAATCCCAGCTTCTCAGGGGATGAGATAGGATGGTTGCCTGGACTACAGAATGAGTTAAAGGCCAGCCTGGGCAACTTAGTGAGACTCTGTCACAAAGTGAAAAGTTAAAACAGACTCAGTTGGTAGAGGGCTTGTTTAGCATGCAGGAGGCCCTGGATTGGATTCCCAGTACCATATCAACCAGGTAGAGTGGTACACACCTGCAATGCCAGCACTCCAGAGGCACAGGCAGGGGGATCAAGGTTATCCTCAGCTACATATGAGTTTGAGACTGTGGGGAGAGAGAGAGAGAGAGAGAGAGAGAGAGAGAGAGAGAGAGAGAGAGAGAGAGAGAGAGAGAGAGAGAGAGAGAGAGCTAGGATATAACTCAGTGGTAAATCACTTGCTTAGCATGTGCTAGGACTTGCTTTAAATTCCTGGTTCCACAAAAAGCATAATATGTTTTTATACTTAGATGAGTAAAAATTTTCAAATTCAGGTACAGAAATTAGGCTCTGAATTTGGCTATTTTTGAGAACACACAGAGTCATGAATTCATTCCCCTTCAGGTTGGACCCAAAGACAACATACCCATGACTTATGGACATATCAAAATAACATCTAAAAGAATTACAACACACCATAAGGTTGGATTTTCCAAATATGCAAGTTTCTCCATAACAATAAATTTCTCTGTTTTTATTTTTCTAAGTTAAAAAAAATAAAACAGTTTATACTTGGAAAAAGAAAGAAGGACAAGTCTACTTTCTAAAAACATAGATAAGTATCAAAACAAATGCTTGAAGGGATAAAATTTTAATTGCAAAGTAAGTCAGTGGTTTCCTATGATATTAAAA
>PVHP010019193.1:0-32273 GCA_004024765.1 Zapus hudsonius
CAAATGGATAAATGTGGAATTTCAATCAACAAAAATGGATTAAAGAACAAGACCAGTATCTTGGAGAGGAGAGGTGGAAGGATACTAACACCAATGGAGTCTTTAAATTTCCAATATGCCCACCTAAAGTCCTAATTCCTCTAGATACATAGGGAAGGGACAAGAATAAGAAATAAAGGGAATAAGATTCCAGGGGCTAGAACAGGCCTGGTTCCCTAAGGCACAAGGAAAGAAAACAGGTCATAATTAGAGAGAAGCATTCCAATCCCCCCCTTTAAATGCATGCCCCAGGGATAGAAGGGAGTGGTTACAGGAGGAGATGGAACTATAATGATAGTAGTCAAACTAAAGCTGCCCTAACTTGTAGAGTGTAGTAATTACACATCCATAGATCTTAGCTTCATATTCGCTTAGCCACACCTTTGCTCTCCTTTTTTTTCAGATTTCTTCCAACTTTTCTCTGAGAAGTTTTATTACTTCAGAATTTCATCAGTTTTCTTTGTCTTGACACACAAGGTGACAAAGACAGAGCAATGAACTGGTTAAAAATCCCTACCTCAGGAGGATTGCCCATGAGTTCAAGGCCACCCTGAGACTACATAGTGAATTCCAGGTCAGTGAGACCCTACCTCCAAAAACCAAAAAGGAAAAAAAAAAAAAAAAAAAAACTATAACCTGGGTGGTACAGGACATCTGTAATCCCATTACATGGGAGGCTAAGACAGGAGGACTTCAAGTTCTAGATCAACCTCCACAACACAGCAAGTTCAAGGTCATCTTAAGCTAACATAGTGAGACCCTGTCTCAAGAAGGAAAAAAAAAATCTATTTTTTTTGAGGGGGATAATTTGCATCTTAAAAAAAAAACTTTCAAAAACCCACAAATAACTCAAAAATATTTTATAAATGACAGCCTATGGACTGAGAGGCAAGCCTGAAGCAAGGCTCTGTGAGGGGCTGTGACAGAGGGGGAAACCAGAGACTTGCTCTCTGAGAACAGGGCCCCCAGTGCTGGTGCCCACCAAAGACACTGCGCCAACGTATGAACCTCCCCTTCTTTCATGGAGGATGCTGTGGTTTTGATGATATTCACTTGGTAAGGGTACACTTGATAGTTCCAGAGAAAATCTTAAGTGTTTGTATAAACAGACTCATCTACTGGACACTGGACAGGGTATTAAAATGGAGTCCTGAAGTTAAAATTCAATATAGTTCATACCCCCAAAAGGACAGTTAAATAGCATTTAGGAGACCACAAATAATAATGTAGAGAAGGGAACCAAATCAACTAAACACACCTTCACAATTATCTCACAGGTGGTTACCACCTTCAGGAAGGGGGGGAAGGGAGAATCCAAGGAACCACATTCTATCAATGTTTCTAAAACCCCCTTAAATATGTCATGTCTCTCAACTGGGTCTTAAAATTCTTTTAAAATTCAAATTTCACTCTCAACCAAAAGAGTCTGCATCTTACCACTTGACCGAATGTTGATGAATGGGTAGTTGGGCATCACCAGTTTGTTGAAGTTAAATTTGTAAGTAAACCTTTTCCCTTTTGTCTTATGTAGGATCCTCTTGTTGTAATAGTATCTGAAAAATAAGAACATGGCAGTTATCTTCTTGCTCTTCACAGCATTTAAGTTCAGCAATATTTTCAGTTGTGTGTGAGAACAGTCACGTGTATGACACGGCACCCGTGCAGAACTCAAGGGACAACTTTTAGGACAGTCCTGGCCCTCCTACCCTCATACAAGGCGGTTTCTCTCTGCCCTGATTGCACTTCCTGAAGTTCTCCTCCTCATCCTCCAATCTTCTTGGAGGAGGACTACTGGTGGGCTTCTAGCCCACCATGGCTCTTGGGCTTTTTTTTCTGGTGTGTGCATAAGTGATACATGGGGTTATTTGTGTTCTTCTCTCATTGTTCACCCACATATTTCCTTCCTAGAAACAGGGTCTCTCCCTCTACCTGGAGCTGTTTGTGGGTCCCCTCCCACCCTGCTGGGGTTGGGGCTAGAGACATGTATGGTGACACCCAGCTTTTTACCTGGGTTGTGTTTAACTTGGCAGTCTCTGGCTCAAGACACTCATGCTTAGGTGGCATGCACTCTTAACCACTGAGCCATCTCCCCAGCTTGCTTCTGGGGTTTTATGTGGGGGTCTAAGAACGATCAAACTCAGGTAACTCAGCACTTTATCCACTGATCCAAGTCATAGCCCCTAAGACTAATAAACCTTGCTCTAAGCATTGCTTGGAAATTTCATTATTCTTTTGCAGCCTGTTTCCAGGTTAGTGCTTGCAGAAATAAGAGCTTACTTTTTTCTCCTGAGGTTTCAATGAAGCTCTGGTCTCTGGCTATAGCTTTACAAAGGTATTCTTGTTTTAAGATCCCTAACACTTACCCTTGCTCCAACTATCATCTCCCCATTTCTCTACAGATTCAATCTATAGTTCACTGTTTGCTGCTTAGCTTCTTCCTGTCCTGCCCAGGTGGAGTCAGACAAGTTTTCTGGGAGGCCTCACAGGGTTAGTTTGGAGCAAAGACAAAGAAAGGTAAACCATTTTTTGGCATGCTGTAGGACTATGGCATGTCCCAATCTGGAAGGTGTCATCTCAGTCTGCTTCTCTTCAAAAGGGACATGGGGGGGGGGGGGGACAACCCAGCAAGACCGCACAATTTCATTTAGAGGAGTGTTATATACCTGGACCATTTGGCCTGGCTTCTGTCAAGTAGTAGCACAGGTCATAGAGTGACTGTTAGCCCCCAGAGTGCTAAAGGGTCATGAAATTTAAAACTCAACAAAGGAAAAGGCATCTGTGAGAACTGAGTTGGAACCACCTAGGGACTGACAATGGAGCCTGCAGATACAGCACGTGAACAACTGGGTTAGGGCCACTCAGCAATATCCCCTCCCCCAGCTTCTAGGGGAATCCAAAGAAGAGGCTTCCCTGTAATTTCCCAATAGGGAAGTCTACACTAATCCTCTGGTTTATAATGAGCCCCAGCCCATGTTCCCCATATGTTCTAACCCACTAGAGAGGACAATCAGCTGGCTGTCAGGAGCCAGTGCTAGTCACACTGGAATTCCTTCACATACAACCAAAGACACACATCTCCTCCTAAGCCTCTGCCACTCCAACTTTAAAGTGGCACATTATTCACTGACAAGTACAGCCTCTTATCACCTTTAATCTAACATCCAAACTCTCCTCTCCTTCCAATCTGTTAGGGAATCCTTTCTCTCACCTGAGGGCCCGGCTCAGCTTGTCATAGTTCATCTGCGGCTTGCATTTCCTGCGGCCCCAAAGGCGGGCCACCTCATCAGGATCCTTGATGACAAACTCCCCGTATTCTCCCTGTTGCCAGGCAATGACATGGCGGAACTCCTCCTTCTGCAGCAGCTCCAAGATGAAGTGCCACAGCTGGATCTGCCGGGAGCCTGGCGATGACTCTGTTTTATAGGCCCAGTCAGGAAACTGATACCCTTGAATGTGAAAAAGGGAAGACCAAAGCAGTGAGGAGCTGGGTACATTCACAATCTCTAGAGCACTTTGCAAAAATGCCCCCTCTCCCTTTCAGTCACTACAGCAAGAAGGGCAGAGAAGTCAATCACTGAATCTGGGATTAGCTAGGTGCCCTAACCGCTTACCTTTCCATGCATTTCTAAACCCCTACTTTCTATGAGCACAGAAGTTCCAAAGAGAACAAATAGGAAACATAAAATAACATTTCAGGAAAACACAGGTGAAATTTCCTTATTCCCACCTCCCCCAGGCTGGAACAATGTCTCTAACAAAAAAGAGATGTTTAAAATTTGGGGTAAAGGAGTGTGGTCAAGGGATGTTAAATATACATCCACAGGAAACAAACCCAGAATATCAAGATCCAGTCAGGAGACTGTCGATCATGGTCTAGCATTTGTGAACCAAGCCCAAGAAGAGAGACCAGGAACCCTCAAGGGACATTCCAGGCATATCAGAGATGATTAACTTCTGCTCACCTCCACCTCCTTCTGGCTTTTCCACGATGCTACAGCCTGCTTTCATTTTCGCTCTCCTGCTGAGAGACACGCAAGTCACACAATCACTCCATGAGATGTTAAACAGATTTCTGGTACATCCTTATCCCAAACTTCCCTTTCCTAGCCTTTCCTTCTTTACACAACTCTCTCCAACATGTCACCTCTCCAAACTGCTAATCCGAAAGCATCGAATTGACATCCTCAGGTCATCAGCTTCAAAAGCCATAATTATCTCTCGCCTGACTTCAGACCACAAAGTGTAAACACTGTCCTTAATATTTGCTTTCTTCCTCCTAACCAATCCTTCCAATGTTTAAAAAAAAGGTGTGTGTGCACGGTGAAACAGGTCCAAAAAGGCAGCAAAAACAAGTCAAAGTTTGTGTTCCATTACAAGACAAAATATACAATATATAAGATGTCAAAATATACAAGTCCAATTCACATAAAAGTACCATGTTTAAGAGTATAAAAAAATGTCCAAATCTATCTGATTCCTGCTCAAGAATGAACATTTGATTTTGATTTATTTTACTGAATTATGGGAGATGGGAGGAAAACTTTACATTAAAAACTGTCCCCTCACCCTTGAAATATAACCTGAGATACCCAAGAAAAATTCTGTTGTCCCTTCCTCCAACATATCCCCGCTCCTTCAAAGTAGGCACTTAGGAGCATCTTCGGGAAGATTTGAATTTCTCAATGAACGGCGACAGTCCCAACAGCGAAGGCAGAACTGCCCACCTAGGTCTCCAGGCTAGATGACGGGCCCTATAGCACCCAAAGGACAGGAAGGAGTCTCCAGGGACCGTGGGCCTCCATGGCCCCCAGGGAGGGGTGTGGACCAAAAAAAAAAAATCCTAATCTTGGATCCTTCATCTAACCCAGAATCCCTCTAGGTGTTTTGCACTGTCTTTGTACATTAAAGAGCCCGGTAAGTTTCAGTCTCTAAAAACTACCAGGAAGGGTAGAAGAGATGGCTCAGCGGTGAAGGCGCTGGTCGGCAGAGCCTTACGACCCGGGTTCGATTTCCCCAGTGCCTACGTAAAGCCAGATGCCTCGCAAAGCCAGTCTATTTGCCGGGGCTGCCCCATTCCCTCTTTCTCCTTGCAAAGAAATACAAATATATTTTTTTAAAAGAACTCCCAGCCGACGGGAAGGAGCCAACAGCCGCAGCCCTCCCCCTCGGAGGAGGGATGCCCAGCACCGGGCGCCGAGGGAGGGCGAGCGGCTTCCTCGCCCACTTCCGCGACGCCGAGGCGGGACGACAGTGATTTCCCCGGGCCGCCGCCGTCCGGCAGCCCCGGGGCCTCGGCTCCGCCCGCCCGCCCCGCTTCCCGGCCTCGTCCTCGCGGGTCCTCCGTCCTCCGCGCGCCCCCGGGGCCCCGGCGGGAGCGGCGCGGCGCGGCCCACGGCCCTAGCCCGCTCCGGGGCTCACCTCTCCCGGCGCGCTCCGTCCTCGGTCCGGTCTCCTCCGCGGCGTCGCGGGCTCCTCCTCATCCAGCCCAGCAGGAAGTGACCTCAACGGCGGCGTGCGTCACTTCCGGCCCGAGCCAGCGCCGCCCACGCCAGCTTCCGCCCGCGCGTCGTCACGCCGCCGGGGAGTCGCGCACGCTCGCGGCTGTGCGTCGCCGGCCGGCCCCGGAGCGTCGGTCCTCACGCCCCAAGAAATCGCCCTTTTCTTCTTTCTTTTCGCTGTTTTTATTTGCCAGGAGAGAGAAAGAGACCGAGAGAGGATGGAACTCCAGATGCATGCCTCACTTTGTGCATCTGGCGTTACGTGGATCCTGGAGACTCGAACCCGGGTTGTCAGGCTGATAGGCGAGCGCCTTAACCGCTGAGCCCCAAGCACGTTAGTGTTGGCATTTCTCCTGAGAAGACCAGGGAACACCCCTCTTTTTAAAAAATATTTTATTTACTTATTTGAGAGAGAGAGGGAGAATGGTCACAACAGGGCCTCCGGCCACTGCAAATGAACTCCAGACACATGCGCCCTCTTGTGCATCTGGCTTTACATGGGCACTGGGGAATCGAACTCAGGTCCTTCTGCATTGCAGGCAAACACCTTAACTGCTAAGCCATCTCTTCAGTCCCAGACGACCCCCCTCTTTGAAGGAGCTTGCAATGCTACTCCTTATCGGGGAAACACATCTCGCCTCTCCCATTGGTTCCTGCTTGAGAGTTACAGATGATCTTGTCCAAAGCAGTTTATTTTTTTCTTTTTAAGTCTTAATGATAAGTGATCTGAAGCCAGCTTCCCTAAGGGTAATCACACATGGTGTCGAGTTGCAGCCTGGTTACTCATGATTAAGTCATGAGAGTGAAAGGAGCGAGGGAGGTGAAGATAAGTGATAGAATTGAAAATATGAAGTGCGCCATTACACCTGTCCATCCTGTGCAGCACGGAGAACATGAAAATAACACCGTTAGTTGTGACAAAAGTTGGCTTTGCCGGGCATGGTGATGCATGTCTTAATCCCAGCACTCCATAGGCTGAGGTAGGAGGATTGATGTGAGGTGAGTTCGAGCCAGCCTGGGCTACAGAGTGAGCTTTAGGTCAGCCTGAAATAGAGTGAGACCTTGTCTCAAGTAAACAAGCTACTAGCCTACTCTTCTCTCCCTCTTCTTCTCTCTTCCCTCCCTCCCTCTCTCCTCCTCCTCTCTTTTCCCAAGCTAGCTACATTGTGCCACCCCACGTGGCTTCTTCCACTAGTCATTACAAGTTGACTACTAAATATGGCTGAAAGTTGCCCAGCCTGTTTTAAAAAGAAGAGAGAAGGGAAAAGCTTTTGTTGTTGTTGTTGTTGTTGTTGTTAGGAGGCCCTACTATAAAGGTCAATAAAATGAGCAAATTTGAAGTGCTGTTGAGTGCATTGCCCATATCTGCAAGTCACCCGTGAGCTTTTTGAGTGTAGGAATGGTCCATTTTCTACGTTGCCCCTAGAACACTGTCTTACATGTTTGGTTAACAGAACAAAATGTCAGGGTTTAGCTAAATGGATATTTGGGTCCTTTTCCCTTCAGTTCCTCACTGAACCTCACAGAGTCTGTGTCAGGTCCTCATCTGTGTGAGCAGAATATGAATGGACTCTATCCTTGTGATTCCCTCACGTGCCTGTGGGCAGTGCATCGTGGAGTGGCATTCACTCATTGTGGCCGTGTATGCGTTAACACAAGGAGGGATACTTTGTAAATATGGCTGGCGGTAGAAATCATCACTAGACCCATCCTCAAGTTCTCACATCAGTCTTGCAAATCTTAATAGCTAACAACTCAGGAACCAGGGTGATCAAGAACGAAAGTTGGAAATGGCCAGCCTTTTAGCTGATGGCTCAGATGGTCATGGTTAGAGCCAGCCCTGGTCACTCCAAGGGCCCCGTGTGCTGCAGAGCGCCAGGAACCAGAGAATAGGGACACTTTCCGTGTATATTTGTACTCCCAGTCGACTTCCAGGGGCTCTTTGTGGCTGCTTCTCTGACTCGGGCCATAGAAGATGAGTAAACACAATTAACAGAGAACTGATGTCTTGAGAAATGCTTATATTCTAGCAGAGGAGAGAGAGAGCCAGCCAGCCAGCCAGACAGATTAACTAATCGCCAGCCTGAAACGGAACAAGTTTGGCTCTGATAAGGCATACTGGCATGTCCTTGTAGGTGTGTCTGGGGAGAGAGCCTGGGCTGAGAACCTCTCTTGTGGTGGCAGAACCTGAGGAGATGAGACAGCCAGAGACTTCCTGCCCAGCATACCAAGGTCCCCATATGCCATTTCCTGTGCCATGGCATCTGAACGGCTTTTACAACTTGAAGCTTTCTTTAAGCTTCTGAGTTGGGGAGAGCAAGAGCTTTCTGAAAACACTGAAAAAACTTCACTTTTCTGAAAAAGCTTTTAGCAGTCAAGACGGCTTGGTAATCTCCTGGGTGCCGTCTTGCCAGAAGCCTCTTCATGCTGACATTGCCTTCTGCCCCTTCCCACCCATCTTTATCATTGGTCCATGTTCAGGATAAGCTTCTCTTCTCAACTACACACTTTCAACTCCATTCTCACCCAAACACAGCTGCTCTACTGTTGCTTAAGAAAAGCTGGGCATAGTGGCACATGCCTGTGATCCCACTATGGGAGGCGGAGGCAGGAGGATCAAGAGTACAAGGCTGGTGATGCCTATATAGAGTCTGAACTCATCCACCACGACTCAGGGACCTATGCGGAAGAGGGGGCGGAAAGATTGTAAGAGCCGTGGTGGGGGAGATTATCCAGAGGCATGGCCAGGAGAACCTGGCTGAATACTAGGCTATCCATGGTCCCCTGTCACAAGGACTGATCCAGACGACCCATGGAGGAGGTTATCCAGTGGACGGGGGAGGGGAGGGCAGCGGGGAATTGGCAATAACAACTCATTGTTTGCCCACTAAATGTTGTAACTCATTATGGACAATAAATTTAAAAAAAAAAAACAGTCTGAGACCAGCCTAGACTGTCTTTAAAAAAAAAGAAAAAAGAGGAAACTTATATTTTTCCAAAAACCCCTTCCTGTATTGGCCTTTCTCCACACCACATGGATTTCTTTATGATTTCTATTTTCACCTATGTACTTATAGGTTCTCCACACCCCAAACCAACAAGAACATATGTTTGATAAAAAGTGCTTTCTTGTGTACTCTTACAGAAGTTGACTTCTCATATCCCATCATCTGTATGTAATGTACATATTTGTTTTTCCTGGTGTGTTTGTCTTTGTTTGCAGGTCCTGGGAGGTCAGAGCTACCATCCTCATGGTGCCCAGAGCAATTCTTGTCTCTCTGAGAGGTAGGTAAGGAAGACAAAGATGATGGCCTTCTCTGCTCTCCCGTGTCTCTTTCTCTCCCCTCAATGTCTCCCTGTAGAAGGCAGGAAGCCTCCTTCTCTCCTTTTCACTGAACGTGGGTGCAGAAAACCTGAGCCTCAGTTCCTGTTCTGATCTGGGCAAACTCTTCTCTGATAACACACCACCAGCCTTCCAAGTTCCAGCCTCCTCCTATCTACAGGGGCCATTATTGATGTCCTTGGTGGGAACAGAGTGTGACAGCTGCTGGGGAGCCCTTGCAAACCAGGAGGCCTTTGCCAAGGTCAAGGACCATGATTACTTCTGCTATCATCCCAGATCCCACACTAGTTTTGGCATCAAGAGCTCAAATTTGACAGCGGTTACTACATAATATCACAAGCTTTGAGTAGATCTCATGTTTCATACTGGGGCCAGAAGCTAATTAGACAAGAATTTTGTTTTGAGAATTGGGGCTCTTGGGTTTCTTACCTACATACTATATTGTGAGGGGGTAGCCTGGGGTTTTAATCACTCTCAGTTGGCACATGAAATGATCAGGGTAAGAATTTTCAGGGGTGCTGAGGATGTGGCTCAGTGAGTAGAGCTTGCCTACATGCCTGAAGTCCTGGGTTTGATCCCAGGGCTGCATAAACTGGGTGTGATGGTACGTGCCTGTAACCCCAGCACTTAAGGGGTACAGGCAAGAGGATCAGAAGGTCAAGGTAATCTTTGGTCTACATAGTGAATTTGAGACCAACCTAGAATACAGGAGACCTTTCAAAAAATAAAAAATAAAAGCAAAAAGAGAATTTCCAGGAAGAAATGTTACAACATTCGAGCCAGGCATGGTGGTGCATGACTTTACTCTCAGCACTCGGGAGGCAGAGGTAGGAGAATCACCTTGAATTCAGGGCCACCCTGAGACTACATAGTGAATTCCAGGTCAGCCTGGGTTAGAGAGAGACCCTCCCTCAAAAAAAAAACCCTACATTAAAACACTATTTTAAGGGGCTAGAGAGATGACTAGGTGATTAAAGGTGCTTGCTTGCAATGTCCGATGGTCTGGGCTCAGTTTCCCAGGACCCACATAAAGCCAGATGCACAAGGTGGTGCATATGTCTGGAGTTCATTTGCATTGGCTGGAGGAGACCCTGGTGTGCCCACTCTCTCCCTCCCTCCATCCCTCTCTCCGTATTTCTCATATAAAAATATTACTTTAAAAATATTTATTTACTTACTTGTGTGCATGTGCCACAGTGCACATGCACAGTCAGAGGACAGCTTCGAGGCATCTGTGCTATACCTTCTTTAAGACAAGGTCTCTTGCCACTTGAAGCAAACTGCCTGACTGCAAACAGCCGTCCAGTTAGCTGGCTTTGGAGCTTCTGATTCTCCTGCCTTTGCCTCCCATTGTCATAGGTGAGGTTAGGAATCTCAGATGCATGTGGCAGTCTGCATCTGGCTTCATGTAGGTACTGGGGACTTGAATGAAGCCGGCCTATACTTGAATATACCTATGCTTGAATGAGGCTTTGCAAGCAAGTGCCTTTAACTGCTAAGTCATCTCCCCAGCCCCTGAAACATTATTGACATTAACTGAAGGGCCTATATGAAATTGATGTAGGTGCTGGAGAGATTGCTCAGTGGTTAAAGGTGCTTGCTTGCAAAGCCTGCTGGCCTGAGTTCAAGTCCTTAGTACCCATGTAAAAGCCAGACACAGAAAGTGGCACAAGCGGCTGGGTTTTGTATGCAATATCAGGGGGCCCTGTCATGTTCACTCATTCTTTCTCTCTCAAATAAACACATAAAAATAGATTTAAATAGAAATTAATGTATTTATACTTGTTATGTCTTGGTTTCTCCTTCTGTAAAGTGAAGATAAGTTAGAAAAGAATCAACTTGGGGGCCAGGTATGGTGGTACACACCTTTAATCCCAGCACTCGGGAGGCAGAGGTAGGAGAATCCCTGTGAGTTTGAGGCCACTCTGAGACTACACAGTGAATTCCAGGTCAGCCTGGACTAGTGTGAGACCCTACCTCAAAAAAACCAAAAAAAAAAAAAAATCAACTTGGACTTGATATTATTTGCATTTTACCACACGGAATTCTAGAAGCATGCAAGATTTTCTATTTTGAGGTTGTTTTGGGGATAGAGGAATTGATGTCGGTAACATGACTGGGGATCCCCAGACTAAAGGTTAAGTGGGTCCAAAGCAGAAGTAACTGCCCAAAGTTACAGCTCAGCCAGAAGTAGTAGAGAGCTTGGCTATTTATTTAGCGATGACGCTCCTGGATTCCACATCCATAACAGTCCACACGTACCCCTGTCTCGCTTCCCTTTTTCGGTCGTGGTTTCCCCTGTCTCGGACTCACTGCGGTAGAGAAGGTCGTGAGGAAAAGATGGGAAAACAGAGTCCTTAGGCGGAAATGTCCGCTTGAGCTAGTTTGCTTTGTTTTATTCCTGGCAGCTCAAGGGAAGGGTTCCCCTAACCAGATGTTGATGGCCAGAGTCTATGTCTTTCTGAAGACTTACTTATTCCTGGGAGCAGAGGGCTCACTTCTGAACACGTGCCATCTAGGATGTATTTTTCCAAGGTCTGGCATTTGTCCCCCCCTCCCCCCTGCTCTTACATATGTACTCATCACAAAAAAAAAAAAACTTTTCTACTTTGTTTAAAATTTATTCACTGCTTATATTTGACTCTCACCCTATTCTCTTTATGGCTGTCCATGTTATTTGTCATCCCTAGAGAGGGCCAAAATGACATATATCATGGTCAATAAAAATGGTAGTCATGCCTGGAGTGGTGGTGCATGCCTTTAATCCCAGCTCTCGGGAGACAGAGGTAGGAGGATCACCGTGAGTTCAAGGCCACCCTGAGACTACATAGTAAATTTCAGGTCAGCCTGGGCTAGAGTGAGAGACCCTACCTCGAAAAACAAAACAAAACAAAACAAAAAATAGTCCCTACACTAGAGACATGGGATCATAGTCTAATAACCTGCACAATCAAGTAAGGCCTCCCAAGAAGTTCATGTTTTGCATGTGTGTTGTGTGTGTGTGTGTGGGTGTGTGTGTGTGTGTGTATGTGAATGTGGATATGTGTGGCCACACATGTATGTGCATGTATGTGGAGGCCAGAAGTCGACATTGGTGGGGGGCTTCTTCAGTCACTGTCCGCCTTGTTTTGCGACATCTCTAGGTTCAGTGAGTTCCAGAAGTTCCCTGTCCCCACACCTCCAGTGCTGAGATTACAGGTGTGTGCCACCACGCCTGGCATTTTACATGGGTTCTGAGCAGCCCATTGCCTCCATATTTTGGAAGAGGTTTGCTATAAGAATTGGCCCAGGATCTTAGAGACCAGTGAACATCTGATGTCATCTCTCCACCCTCTCTTCCAGCTCACTAACTTCTCCTTGAACTCTCATAATAATGGGGAGTTCATTGCTTTGCCTGAAAACCCAGTCAATGTTTGATTGATTGATTGATTGATTTTCAAGCAGAGAGAGACAGAGAGAAGGCACTCATACTTGAGAGAGAGAGAAGAGAGAGAGAAGAGAGAGAGAGAGAGAGAGAGAGAGAGAGAGAGAGAGAGAGAGAGAGAGAGAGCGCCTGGGCCCCCAGCCACTGCAAACAAACTCCAGGTGCATGTGCCACTTTGTGCACCTGGCTTTTCATAGGCACTGGGGAATCAAACCCAGGTCATTAGGCTTTGAAGGCAAGCACCTTAACTGCTAAGCAATCTTTCCAGTCCCATTTATTTTATTTATCTATTTTTTTTGTTTTTTTGAGGTAGGGTCTCACTCTAGTCCAAGCTGACCTGGAATTCCCTATGTAGTCTCAGGGTGGCCTTGAACTCAAGGCAATCCTCCTACCTCTGCCTCCCGAATGCTGGGATTAAAGGCGTGCGCCACCATGCCCAGCTAAATGTGTAGCCCAGGCTGGCCTCAAACTCATGATCCTCCTGCCTCCGCCTCTTTAGCAATATCCCACCGGTGTGTGCCACCACAACCGGCCCATTTATTTTTAAAAGGGACATTGGTGTGAAAGTGTGTATGAAGTGAGGGTGCATGTGCATGCGTGCAGTACATACGTGTACATGTGCGTGTGGATGCCAGAAGACACCCTCAAGTGATGTCCTCAGGAACACCTCCTAAACATTGGACAAGGCTTTTCCTATATGAAGTTCAATGTTTACATCTCCCTAAATATTATAGAAGGATTTTCCTATATGAAGCTGACATGTGTTCTCTGGACACTTTTCATGACCCCTAGTTCTGGGCTCTGAGGTGACGTGGTTAAATGTAGTGTTTCTTCCATTTGGTGCCCATACATACCTTTGAAGATAGGTACTAAATAGAGTTGCCAAAGAAACATCCTTAGATCCCTTTCTGTTAAAATATGGCCCCTATAACAAAACAAAGTTCTTCACAGACTTGGGCCAAGCTTGTGAGTACAAACTCAGACCTGAGCAGGTAAGGACAGACACAGACCTGAGCAGGTGAGTACAGACATATACCTGAGCAGGTAAGGGACAGACAGACTCAGACCTGAGCAGGTAAGGACAGACAAAGACCTGGGCTGAGCATGTAAGTACAATCCTGAGAGAGACAAAACTATACCTACTTCTCATATATAATAGTCAATAAAAATGGTAGTCATGCCTGGCGTGGTGAGCAGGTAAGGACAGACACAGACCTGGGCTGAGCAAGTAAGTACAAAGTGAGACTTTTTTTTTCTTGATTTGGGTCCTTTTTTCAAGTAAAGCTGACCTTGGCTAGGATCAACTGGTTCAGAGGCCATTGAGCACTGCTGAGTTGACAGTCAAAATCCCCATGGCTTTCTCTCCGACTGTTCAACCAGGTCTCTTCTGTTAAGTAGCTTTTGAACTTGAATGCTAGACTTTGTATCAGTTACATTCATTCCTGTTTATTTTCTTGATTTTGTTCGATTTGCTATTCCAATTTGTCTACCCTCATCTCAATTTATTAGATTAGATTACTGTGAATTTATTAAGACACTTGGAGCAGGCATGAAAACAACTTCTACAGCATGCATTAAAACACTAATGTTGCCAGCCTGTGTTACATGAGACCCTGTCTCAAAAACAAACAAACAAAAAGCAGAGACATCAAAGCAAACCTAGTCATTATGCCAGCAGTAAGGGGGAGGGGAGCGAGATTTCACGGACAGTAGTGGGACATCATAAGGACCTGGGAAATTATATTTTGGCATTAATCCAGAAGGTGGGACTTCTAGATACATGTATTACTGGGATATTTTTTCTCTCAGCAATAGTTTATTATAATGTTCTTGGCTAATGTGCTTGCAACAAAGTGTTAAGACCTGGTTCATTGGCACAGTTAAAAAATTGTGCTAGGGCTGGAGAGATGGCTCAGAGGTTAAGGCACTTGCCTCCAGTGCCTAAGGCCCCAGGTTCAATTCCCCAGGACCCACATAAGCCAGACCCACAAGGTGGTGGCCCTGGTGTGCGCTCTCTCTCTCTCTCTCTCTCTCTCTCTCTCTCTGTCTGTCTCTCCCCCCTATAAAATAAATAAATAAAATATTTTATAAAAAAAAATTGTGCTAGAGCTGGAGAGATAGCTCAGTGGTTAAGGCACTTGCCTGCAAAGCCTAACAACCTGGGTTCAAATCCCAAGTACTCACATAAAGCCAGGTGCACAGGGAGGTGGATGCATCTGGAGTTCGTTCGCAGGGGCTGGAGGCCCTGGAGTGCCAATTCTCAATGTCTGTCTCTCTTCTCTCCATCTCTCTCTCTGCTTACAAATATAAATAAAAATAGTTTTAAAAATAGTTGTGCTGGAGAGATGGATCAGTGGTTAAAGGCTCTTGCTTGCAAAGCCTGACAGTTCAGGTTTGATTCCCTAGTACACAACTAAAACCAAATGCACAAAGTGGAGCATGCATCTGGAATTTATTTGCAGTGGCAAGAGGCCCTTGTATGTTCATATTCTCTATTTTATTTTATTATTTTATTTTTGAAGTAGGGTTTGGTTTCACTCTAGCTCAGGCTGACCTGGAACTCTGTAGCTCCAGGCTGGCCTCAAACTCACTGTAATCCTATTAACCTCTGCCTCCCAAGTGCTGGGATTAAAGGCATGTGCCACCATGCCCGGCCACATTCTCTCTCTCTTTTTCTTTCTCTTTTATCTCTTTGCTTGCAAATAAATAAAAACATACTTTAAAAAGAAATCACCATCATTATAGTAACAGGTCATGATCTTTGCAGCTTTAAGGCAAGAAGAAAATGTCACAATTGTCAGGAAAGCACCCTAGCAGGCAGACATCCCTTCCTCCTGGCTCTTAGGAAAGCCCCTGGGGCCCAGAGCTGGCCTAGCCAGAGCACAAACATGCGCAAGCCCCGTCTTGTCCAGCTCCTCCATGAGGCAGATGCTGGTTGCAGACCATGTCTTCTCCCGCCCCTGCATGCCATGCTGCTCCAAAACAGTGCTGGTTTCTCTTAAATTACTCGGAGCAGCTATTTTTCCCTGAGATGGCCCCTGAAGCCCTGAAACACTAATTGAACCTGAGTGTTTTAATTGAAGCTCATTACTTGAACTGTGTGAGGGAGGACTGAGTCCCCTGGGTCTGAAATAGGGTGAGAGGAGACTCAACTCTCACATGGCTTGTATCATGGTGCCAAAATACACAACCTCTGGGAACCTAGTTACTTGTGGCAACTTTCAGTTTTTGCCTCCTCGGCTTCTCATCTACCTGCAGGATTTGCACCTCACCTGCCTGAGTCCTCTCGTTTGATCAGGGAAACTAGCATGAATTTAATGGAAATCACAAGTCTCTCAAAGATTCGGAGTGGGGGTCAGAACTTTGGGACCCACCCCCAAATCTGTCACTTATCCCCACAATTAAAGCTGTTTATTTGTTGGGCTCTTGATTATCTCCTGTTCTATAGAAGATGAAGGCTCAACTATCTGGAGTTTTGTGGAGCAAAAGACACATGCTAGAAGCCAGCTGTGCTCTTTGTGGATCCATGACATCCTGCATCTCCACAGAGCCACACTGAAACATTGTTCAAGTAGCCCAGTCTGTGGCCATTCTCCAGTAGCTTTACTTCTTGGATGAATTCCTCTCAGCACAACAGAGCCTATTGGTCAAATTCATCAGGATCCTTCTTTACACAAATAGAAATAGATATTCATTCACCTTTGCAAGTCCTCACAGAATGGATACCCAGTTCCATATTACTCATCATATTGTTGCATTTTAATCATTCATCCATTATGAATTTATACATTCCATTAAAGTCCATGCAGATACCAAATTCTGTTCTACTTCTATGGGAGAGACAAAGCTTACAGAGAGTGAGCTCCTCTGATTTTTTTTAAAATATAACTCCATTAGCAATACGCCCTACAATTATTTCAAGGTGTGAGCCAGACTGTGCAAGCTCACGTATGGACAAGATTCGATGTTGTAATGAACAGAACACAAGCAGGTTGTATCAGTTACTTTCTCTTGCTGGGGCAAAACGCACAACCAGAAGTAGTTCATGGAAGGAAAGGGTTGATTTCGGCTTACAGTTTTGAGAGGTCATTAAATTCTATATGTCTATTCCGTCAGCAGGTAGTAACTGACCACACAAACTGTGAACCAGGTCCTGTACACTGGGGGAGGACAGATCAATGAAGTACTCTGAGAGTGGGTGTCTACCCAAGACTCTCCATATGTTGTGGCTCCTAAATCCTGATATTCAAGGTCCAACTCCATGTACCTTAGAATGTGACTGTATTTGGAGGTAGAGTGTTTATTTATTTGCAAGCAGAGAGAGAGAAAGAGAGAGAGAGAGAGAGAGATCTACGTGCCTCTTTGTACATCTGACTTTACATGAGTACTAGGAAATAGAATCTGGGCTGTCAAGGGCCTTTGACCATCTGAACATCCCTCCAGCCCCCAAATTTTATACTATTCATGAAGAAAAAAAACAATTAAAAAGTAATACTTACTTCTCTATTCTCTTTAACAGAATTTTCTAGATAGAGACTGACCTTTCTTGATGACCCATGGTTATCACGAAGACACCACACAATAGAGGAGAGGACCAAGTCATATGTAGGGGACATCCTATAAAACTTGAAGGGCACCATTGATCAGGTCACCTCCAGCTCTACACAACCTGCTTTGTCATGACAAAGTCAAGGAGCCTCAGGAGCTCTTCTCTCTGGCTACACACTTGTTGGCTTCTTTCTGATGGAGGTGTGTGCTAGGCTCTATAAAGCACCTGGCAGCATACAATGAGGCATTCTGACGCTTTTCCCAACATGAAGAGACAGACAACACGGGCTTGTCTGAGTCTCGCTGTCTGTTACTGAGTTGTTACCTGATCATTTGTCCTTTCTGGAAGGGTCTCACCTGCCCCACCTTGCTCTTCAGGGACATGACTGGGAAGCCAGAGGGCAAACCTTGGAAGTCTTTTGTCCAATATAACCCAGCCAGGCTCTTTGTAGAGGTCTGAGGACTTGGCTCAGGTTCAATCTCTGGCTGTTTGTGGTGTGCAAAGGCTTTTGTCACTTCTAGGTTTGCTGTTGCATTCCACAGAACTGAGGTGTCAGGGGCCAACTTCCAGTTAAGCGGGGTGTAGCTCGGGTGTTTTTATCACTCAAATGAACTGGGCAGTTTCGCTCTTCCTGCTGAGGTAGTTCCTTGTAAGCTCTCTGTAACCAGTGCACAAGAATGCGGTGTACTGACTTACTATGATATACATATTACCATCTAGGGGTGGGGTTTGTTTTCTCTTCTGATTAAGGAATTAAAGTGCAGGAGAGTGTTTAAAAGAACAAAGTTTATTTTCAACAGAAAGCAGAGAGGACACACACTGCTCATGGAGGAGGGGAAGATCTGCTTCCCCAGTGAAAGCTAGACTTCTATTCAATGAAGGAAGCCTCTATCCAGAGTCCGTGATTAGTCAGCTTAACCAGAGACGAAGGTGCTGGTTGGTCCATGATTCAGGTCCCAGAAAGCTGCCAAGTAAGCCTGCTGGTGGGAAAATTCACCTAGGAAGGGAAGAAGTAGGGAGTGAATCACCCTCTTCACCACCTTAGGGCACCACCTTAGGGCACTCTAGAATAGCCAGCTATCAAGGGCCCTTTTCCCCTACCTGTCTGCCTAGCCAAGGAAGCTGTCTAGCTCCTATAATGTCTCATTAAGACAAAAACCTTGACTAGCATTTTTCTTCTGTGGTGCTAGGGACTGATTCTATGGCTTTGTATGCCGAGCTATATTCTTGGTCCTTTTAAATTCTGAGACAGTCTTCCTAAATTGGCCAGTCTGGCCTTGAGTCTCCAGCCTCATTTTACAAGTAGCTGGGATTATAGGTTTGAACCACCAAACCTGGATATATAAACTTCTGAACGGAGATTTCTGGTCTTCCTTCCTTTAAGGGTTTAGGGTCCCTGAATTTCCTGGTCCCCTCTCTTGCTCTCTAAAGGCATCAGGACAGCATGTTGAGGGCTTCTGGCCATAGCCCCCCACCTCCATTGATGATCAGAGCCTAGGCTTATAAGATCAGGCATAGGAAATGGGTTGCTCACTTAAACAGTGTAATTACATGCTACATGGAAGGGAAACTGACTCTGGCCTTTGTACCCTTTCGGGTATTAAAGCCATCTTGGACTATCTAGGTCACCTGAGCCACCAGCTGGGGGCCACTGGGAAACTCCAGTCAACAGGACGTGGGGCAGAAAGTCTTTCAGATGAGCCACGTACATACTCATGACCTCCCATCAGCTGATCTTTATTTAAGGACCCACACCTGGGACTGGTTCCCACACTAGAAAACCAGCAGGACAAAATACGAAGAAAGGGTTATGTCCAGTATTTTGTGTGGGCACAAGGGATCTTCAGGGGTAAGGAGGGCTTTCTATGAGCTCTATAAAATATTCTCAGAGATAGTCACTGGACTATGGAAGATCATCAATGACTTCATTGCCATTAATACAAGGTCCAGAGTTCAACTGACCAGGGACAAGAACTGGCAAGGGACAAGAACTCACCTCACTCCTGCAAGTGTGGGTGTCATTATTCAAATTATCTGATGTATATCTGAAACCATTTAGGAAATATTGGGAAGAGGAACCCCTCTGCTCTCCTCCCATGAAAGGCTGGGAGAATTGAGCAGGACCTGGGATGAAAGAGGTCTGCAAATATGTTCTAGAACTTGTCAGTCTGCTTAAGTCAAACTCCATTTTCCTACAACTGTGAGTAGGCATCTTGGAGGGGTTGCCATATAAACAGCCTGAGTTGTGTCCGAACTATCCCCAGTGTTGAGAACTCAAATCAGGGAAACTGAGTCACGGAGGTGTTCCTTGCTCAGGCTGCCCACTATGTCGGTGGTGGAGCACCCATCCTGGGGAGGATAGAGCACACTTAAGTAAGATCATTCTGCCCAGTATGGTGCCTTGCACCTGTAATCCCAGCACTCAAGGCGGGGGAAGGATAGCCACTGTGAGTTCAAGGCCAGCCTGGGATACAGAATGAGTTCCAGATCAGTCTGGGTTAGTGTGAGACTCAGCCTCATCAAGCCCACCGAAGTTCTGGAAGCCCTGTTCTTGGTAGAACCTTCCATCACTTTCTCTAAGAAGGGAAAAGAAACAGGCTGTTCTGCTCTTTGGCAAAGATGGACATTGAGGAGAGAAGCAGACTGGCAAATGGCTCACACCTCAGAAAGAGGCTTTCTGATGTGGTGGAGACACTTCCAGAGGGGTCAAGTGTGTGGCCTCACTAGGAGAAGCCAGCTGCTTCCTCTAAGTGGGTGGGGAAAGTCAGGAAACCATGACTAAGCAGGGCCTGAGCAAGTGCATGACGATGCCACCTCAGAAGCAAGGGGATGCTGGGTAGCCAGGGCACCAGCAAGGAAGGTGGCGTCCAGGGGAAGGAGAAGTGAGGACATATCTTTGAGGAGCATTTTTTTTTCCAGGTTTCAGAAGCAGAGGTAAGCAGTGTTCGTGTTTGAGGCATGGTAAGAAAAACTGCCTGGAGACAGAATACAGGCAGGAGGGCGTGATTGAGAAAGTGGAGGAGAGAAAGACAGTTAGTCATGGAGACCTGCAGCTCCAGACCCCTCACCGCTCTCTGGGCACTGGCTGCAGGCACAGTCTTCAGTGTTTCCCAGTCCCCTTGACCCCTGCCTGTGGTCCCTCTCCTAACAGCCACCACTTGCAGAGGGCATCCCATGGAACTATTCACATGTGCTCACTCTGTTGGTCCCTGGAAATATTAAGGGAGATACCCGAGAAACTCAGGTAGAGTGGAGAGCAGGTGAGAGAGAGCTGATAGGTTGCCTCCTGAATCTGGAGCCCAGGTTGTTGGACATGAATCTTTTCTTTCTTTCTTTTTTTTTTTTTTTTTTGGTTTTTTTTTTGGTTTTTCGAGGTAGGGTCTCACTCTAACCCAGGCTGACCTGGAATTCACTATGTAGTCTCAGGGTGGCCTTGAACTCATGGTGATCCTCCTACCTCTGCCTCCCCGAGTGCTAGGATTAAAGGCGTGCACCACCACGCCCGGCTTGACATGAGTCTTTTCTTACCCTCATCTGCAGGGACTTCACATGTGGAAAGGACACCATATGCAGGGTCAGCCAGGTAATTTTTGAAGCCCAGTACAAAATGAAAAGCTGGGCCCTTTGCTCAGAACTTAAGAATTTGAAGGGCTTGGGAGATGGCTCAGTGGTTAAAGCACTTACTTACTAAGCCTGATGGCCTGGGTTTGATTCCTCAGTGCCCACTTAAAGCCAGATGTACAAAGTGGCACATGTATCTGGAGTTTGTTTGTACTGACTAGAGGCCCTAACATGCCCATACACTCTCTCTCTCTCCCTTTCTCAAAAATAAATGTAATGACAATATACAGCTGGGCGTGGTGGTTCCCGCCTTTAATCCCAGCACTTGGGAGGCAGAGGTAGAAGCATCGCCTTGAGTTCAAGGCCAGCCTGAGGCTACATAGTGAATTCCAAGTCAGCCTAGGCTAGAGCAAGACCCTAGCTCAAAAAACAAAACAAAGCAAAACAAAATCTGAAAATATACATATATTTTTAAATTTTTATCTATTTCTTTATTTGCAAGCAGAGAAACAAGAGAGACAGACATAGAGAATGGGTGCTCCAGGGCCTGTAGCCACTGCAACAAATTCCAGACGAATGTACCATTTCGTGCATCTGGCTTTAAGTGGGTGCTGGGGAATCAAACTCAGGTCCTTAGGCATTATAGGCAAGCACCTTAACCACTAAGCAACCTCTCCAGCCCCCCCTCCCAAATATATATAGTTTTTGGTTTTTCGAGGTAGGGCCTCACTCTAGCCCAGGCTGACCTGGAATTCACTATGGAGTCTCAGGGTGGCCTTGAACTAATGGCGATCCTCCTACCTCTGCCTCCCAAGTGCTGGGATTAAAGGCGTGCGCCACCACACCCTGCCCAAAATATTTTTTAAAAAAAGAATTTCAAGACAGTGACAGGATCTGTATGGTTGCATGGGTTGCCAGCCCAGGAAAATGGGCCTGATCACATGGGCTCCTGCAGGGACAGTGAGGTCAGACATGAGGGCTTTGACCTCGTTCCTCTACCTCTTATTTAAGGAGGGATGATGGAGGGATGGAGGGAGAGTGGAGCCACCCTTGGACTAGTCTGTCTTCAGAGGGCCCTCAGCTCCAAGAAGCCCAGGCACAAGCTACCTTCAGATGGGGCTGAGGCCTCACTGGAAGTGGCACAGGCACAGGCAGACATGCGCAGATGCGAGCAGGTAGTGTAACCTGGGGCTTCCAGACGCTTCGGTGCTGGTGGTACTAATGAGCACTTACTGTTGCTGATACTTTTCTAATGGAGGAGGGAAGACCCAGAGTGAGCAAAGGGAGTCATTCTCGAGGTTCCTGCCATTAAGGAAGTTTACATTCTGATGGGGGATAAGTAGACAAAATAAATAAATAAATTAGGCTGGAGTGGTGGCACACACCTCTAATCCCAGCAACGTGAGAGGCAGAGGTAGGAGGATGGCCACGAGTTCGAGGTCACCCTGAGATTACATAGTGAATTCCGAGTCAGCTCGGACTAGAGCAAGACTCTACCTTGAAAAACTACTACTAATAATAATTAGAAGACAAAGCTAAACAATTCTTAATTACACTGTCAAATATGATCAAGTCTCAAAATAGATGTCACCAACACTACTTGCCAGTGTCGCCCCGAATGAGTCAGAGCTGTGCTTGCCAGATAGAGGTACTCGGGGTGCTTCTGTGAGGTGAGGCACTGGATAGTGGGCAGGAAAGTGGAAGGGGCAGAGTGGGATGTGTGGGGGTCTTAAGACAGCAGGAGGGAGACATGTGGGGGTGACTGTGTGAGCCTGAGAGGTGTCCAGATGGGCTGAGCATGGATGGGCGATCTCCCCAGCCCTGCACTTGGACTTGAGTTCAGGTCTGTCTCTGTAGGGAAGGAGCTACCTGATGGTGGCCATTTAGGATTGTCCTAAGGCTTAACCGCTACTGGATCGCAAAATTAACAACTCAGAAGAGGCAGACACAGGATAGCAAGTTCAAGGCCAGCCTAGGCTACATGAGACCTTGTCTCAAAAAAAAAATTTATGGTTATCTGCTGTTACAATTATTGTTATTTTGAGCACTGAAAAAGGAGATTTTATTAGGGAATAGAAAGATTCCCAGAGAGTGGGAGAGGGATCCCCCAAAGAAAAAGAGATGGGATTAACACTGTTAAAATGATTTTGAGGGTGAAGCTGCATGGGTGAGTAAGATGAGGTTATGAAACACTGTCTTGCATCAACTCGGCTCTGGATCTCCTTAGCTGGGCCAGCTTGGTCAATTTATTAACCCCCAGCCTCAGTTTCTTCACCTGAAAGTTGGGGTGATAATGCTTCCTTCCTTGTGGGGGTTTGCAAGGATGAAGTGGTGTGAGAGCTAGTGGACATTAGCTACCATCACAGCCAATCTCCTCCAACCCTGCAAGGCCACACACACCAGCCTTCATCCTCCAGGAAGGACAAAAAACAAAACAAAAGCCAGCGGAGCTTTCCTGCTCAGCCCCAGGTCAGAGTCACCACTCTCACTGCACAGCCCTGTGAGCTTCCAGAACAATCCTCATGACAGGCTGGCTGTGCTGAGTAGCTCCCTCCATGGTAAGGCTATTGTTCACTCAATTCTTGTGAATTAACACTCCCATCGTCCAGTTCCTGGAAGGACCTGCCTTATGGGTCAGAGGGGCTCACTGTGAACATGTATCCATCATCACAGGCAATGCTCAGGCCTTAGCTCTGGGTGCTCAGGAGAACAGTGGAACTGTGGGCAGAGAAGGGAAGGCTGGGAGAGGTTTGGGTTAGAGGAAAATAGGAGGGAAGGGAGGAAGTGACGGTGAGGCTCAGACAGCTTTTGATGGGGAGATGGAGCTATTTCATTTGGATTGCAAGCAGTGAAAGGCTCCCTGTAGCTCCTCCACCCCTTCCCCAGGGACTGGCTTCCGACCTGACACCCAGGTCCCTGTCCTGGACTTGGTCCTAATGGACAGAGACATCCAGGAAATCACAGTGCTTAGAACACTTACACAGCCACCTGCGCAGGTTTTAGGCAGTGAGAAAAGTCTTTGGCCACTGGCAGTGGGGTGATCAGGCTGGGAGCAGCCAGTCCAGGAGGGCTTTGTGGAGGAGGAACCCAGGGGTGATCAGGTGAGGAGTAATCCAACTGTGAAGCAGAGGGAAAATGGGGCTGGGGGCTATGCTCTGTGGGGTACATGAGGCTTGCTGGCCCTTGGCTGGAATCCCAGGCACAGTCTCCTAAGGCACTCAGAAGTGTGGGAGAAAGACCATCATTGCCAGCCCAGAATTAGGTGTCTAGGGAAACAGGACAAGAATAATCATTTTAATTCCAGCTCCTTGTCTGCATCAGGGCTTTGCCATCCACCACGTGGATGCCTTCCACCCTCCCTCCTTCCCATCCCAGTGGGCACTGGGGAGGAGGGAGCATTTCCAGCATCTGTGCTTAGAACCACTTGGCTTTCCCCTCGCTTGTCTCCGTCCCTTTCTCCTGGATGGACAGTGTGTCCTTGTGAATACACTCAGCCTCTCTGGGGTGGGGTCTCCAGCCACATTCTTCCTCACTGGCTGGTAGCTGCCCTCCCCTCCGAGCTGGCTGGCTCACAGCTATAAAGAAAACCCCACAAGTGGAAAAATACCTCTCCCTGTCTTGGGCTTTCTCTTCCCTGGTCCCCTGAAATTCCTCAGCCCCACACCTCCAAGTGTCCCCTCCCTGGGGATCCCACAACCATAGATCCCTGCCTTAAGCACCCCCACCTTCAGGACCTGGGCACTGAGGGGGGGATGGTAGTTCAGCTCCTGGGATTTCCCCAGTCCGAACTGAAGCAGCAGGAAGGGGAAGCCTGCTTCTTGGCTGCTGTCCAAGTACTAAGCAAGACTAAAGTTCAGGGGAGGAACCTCTACTCCTCAGTATTTGGGGGCTCCAGTCCCTGAGCAAGGTCAAATTCGGGGGGGGGTAGACTCGAGGCAGATCCCCTGCCCACATCACCAGCCCCAGTCCCAGTCGTGGGGTGGGCTGGGAGATTTCTGGGTGCTCTCTTTCCTGCGCTGGGCACGTGGGTGGGTGTGGGTTGAGCACAGCGAATGTGCGTGCATCTTGGGGGCTGATTCGTGAACGAACGGCACCCCCCCCCAGGATCTCATCTGTGGCTCTGGGGGAGTGGGTTTGTGGGCAAGGCCACACGTGGTTCAATCTCACACATCAGGGGCGGGTGGCTGGCCTTCTTCCTCGGTGCCTCAGTTTCCCTTTCCTGTCAAAGGGATGGTCCTGTGAACAAAGCTTTACAGAACAGCCTCCTTTTCCCGGAAAGGCCTCGCAGTCAACAGCAGCGCTTCTGTCTCTCTCAAGTGTCTCCTGTGCCCTCTCCCACCCCCACCCTTCCAGCGCCTCCTCTCCAAATGAGCCTCGGGGGACCCCGGGCAGAGAACACAACAGGGAAAGAGCAAGGGCCGAAGCCAGCCCCGGGGGAGGATGGTGCAGACAACACTGGCGACTGTGCACCAGCCCTCCCCACCCCCTGGGGCAAGGACCTCCCAGTGCCGACTCTGAAGCAGAAGGAAGAAAGGGAAACTGAGGCTGGGTGGGCTGGGGTCGGATCACTGGGGAGGGGCCTCCAGAGCCAAGAGCCTGGCATCTGGGGCTGGAGAAGCTGCGTGTGGCGCCAGCGCGCCCTGGTGGAAAGGCTGCAGACATTGTGTCCATGACCCAGAAAACAGAAGAGGCGCCCTGACCACGAATACGTGGGAGAATGTTCTAGCAACCTTTGGAGGGCAACCAGCCAGGTACAATATTGTCTCCCATGGGTATCCAGGACTTTCAAAGTAGTTTGCTACATGTCTCATGGAATACATATCTGTGAAAAATACGAAGAATCTTAGAAACATGCTCAAAAAATTATCTGAAGCCTCTTAAAAATTATAGTACCTAAATCTAAAGCTATACATACCTTAAGGAATTTTAATTTAAATTCCAGCTCCACTTAAAGCCACCCCACTAAAAACTCTGTTATGTTAAGATACAGACTTCGGCCAGCACTCAGGGCTCTGTCTCTTATAAACTGCAGGCTCTCCTCCCCACCCCAAAAAAACAGAGTCTGTGCTTTCTTACGGTGGACTCCCTCAGAATGCATCTGTGAACATGACAGTTCAGCTTGGCCTGAGTTAGGGGTTCACATTATTGCAATCAGTTGTATGTTTCTAGCCACCTTCGCTCAGAGCCTTCCCCTGGTGTAGACTCGCTAGCCAGGGGGACAATGACCAGTGGACACTGTGTGTCAGCCCAGCAGGTGGTAGGCACTCACCCAGGCAGCTGCAGGAAGGAAAGGCTTACAGTTTTTGGCTTAGTTTTCACTGGTGGGGAAGGCGTGGCAGGAGCAGGAAGCTGGTGTCACACTGTCACATCAGCAGGGAGGAAATGGCTGTGCCTGCTGAGTGCTCAGTGAGCTCTCTCCCAGAGGATGACGGGGTTGCACACAATTAGGGTGAGCCCTTCACCTCAATTAATCTAATCTAGAAAATCCCTCACAGATATGACCAGAGATTTGTTTCCATGGTGATTCTAAATTCTGTCAAGTTGAGAGCCAGATATTAACCATCAAACCATCAAGGAATGCATGGTAAGTACTTGCCTCTTCTCCTTCTTTGCCTTCCTCCCTCTCGCTTCTTCCCTCCCTCAGGAGCAAGATAGGGCCCACAGAAACAGCCACGATGTTCTAACCTCTCATCTTTTTATGCTCTTTTATTTTATTTAAAAAAATAGTTTTTGGGGGCTGGAGAGATGGCTCAGTGGTTAAGGCACTTGCCTCCAGTGCCTAGGGCCCTGGGTGCAATTCCCCAGGACCCACATAAACCAGACCCACAAGGTGGTGGCCCTGGTTCTCTCTCTCTCTCTCTGTATCTCTCTGCTTGAAAATGAATGGATAAAATATTTTAAAAAATAGTTTTTTGGAGAGAAAGAGGGAGGGGGAGGGGGAAGATTATATATATATAATATATATAGAGAGAGAGAAAGGGGGAGGGGGAGGGGGAAGATTATATATATATATATATATATATATATATAGAGAGAGAGAGAGAGAGAGAGAGAGAGAATAGGCTCACCAGGGTCTCATGCCACTGCAGACAAACTCCAGACACATGTGCCACTTTGCGTATCTAGCTTTACATGGGTACTGGGGAATTGAACCCAGGCTATCAGGTTTTGCAAGCAAGAGCCTTTAACCACTGAGACATCTCTTCAGCCTGTGTTTTGCTCTTTTTTTAAAAAAAGTAACTCTGTCTCTAGGGCTTTTTTTTGCTTTCCTTTGAGGTAGGGTCTCACTCTGTAGTCCCAGGCTGACCTTGAACTCAGTACAGTGATCCTCTTACCTCTGTCTACCAAGTTCTGGGATTAAAGGCACATGCCCCCACACTCTGTTCAAAGTGAGTCTTTTTAAATAATTTATTTATTTGCAAGCAGAGAGCAGACAGAGAGAGCAGATAGAGACAGACAGAGAGAATGGGCACCACCAGGCCTAGGCTTGGCAAGTGAACTCCAGGTGCACATGCCCTTTTTGTGCATCTGGCTTTACCTGGATACTGGGGAACTGAACCCTGGTCATTAGGCTTTGCAGGCAAGGGCCTTAACTGCTCAGCCATCTCTCCAGCCTTCAAAGTGAATCTTTTTTGTGATAGCCATCTTGGTATTCGGGTCATAAGAATTCCTGAAATTTCACACGGGTTCAGGATGACGCTTTAGTGGAGAAACTTTCGAGGAAATGCTGGCTAGAGGAAGGAAAAATTGTGATCCCCTCCTTGCATCGTGGACAGGCAAGGCTGGGCCCAGGCGATCTGCTGTGTCCAGAGGAGGGGCTCTGCTCGCAGGTCCTTGTTTCTTTCTACGAGACAAGCCTGGACAGTGTGTGTGGGGGACAGGCTGACCTCAAATGTCCAGATTGGGTTGTCAGGAAGCCCAGAGGAGAGCTACCTGCTCAGGTCCTGATATCCAGAGACCCAGGGACTTGTAGGACATTTCTGACCAGGAGAATAGGAGTAATAAAATTATGGTAAGTTGCATGGATACACACTGTCCCAGGAGGAGAAGGGACCCCCCATACCTTTTGTGCCATGTCCAAGGAACACAGACGAGCTCCTTGCTTCTGAGGAGCCCTGGAAGTCTGCAGACCATGTCACTGAGTCGGGGGATGAGTTTGTGGGCTGAGGTTTGAGGGACACCCCAGGGCTCGTGGCCTGTAGTCCTTGCCAGTCCTGGTAACCCTGGTTTTCACTGTGCATGTTGGGCAGGGTAAAAGCAGGGGTGCTGGATTGTAGGCCAGGATGGTGAGAGGAACTTCCTCTCTAAGGCTCAGGCTGAGCAGAGGTTGGGGTGTGTGGAGGATGGGGGTGCCTTTGGGAACTAGGTGGTTAAGAGGCAGAGTGGGGAGCAGAGTTCAAGGAGACAGAAACCTCTGGGCAGGGAGTGAGAGTGGAATTCTTCCTGGAGAAGGGGTGACTAAGGCCCTTTACCAGTGACATAGGGAAGATACCCTGCTCGTCCATCTGTCCGTCCTTCTGAGGGCTGTTTCCCTTCTGAGCTGGTGTCTGGAGGACATTTGTCATGATTCCACAGCAAGCTTCCACCCCAAAGCTTCCAGGAGTGGAATCTTTCCCAGAACTTAGAAGCACATGTTTGTCATCTTCCACCTGCCCCGCCCTCTGGCTCTTGGGAAGTTTGAGGATAGGTTAAGACTGCCCTTGGCCTTAGGGCTCCATTTCCTGTGCAAATCATAAGACGCCCCCTGCCCCCCCCCAAACCCCATGCTGGCCTGTAACACTTGGCTTCTGTCAGGTCCTCACATCCTGGCTGGCCTTGGCCTTCTTCCCTAGTGGGTGCGTCCCTCTCTAATGGACGCTGCCGTTGGAGCTCCCTCTCGGCCTTTGTGGTCAAACCCCACAGACAGGAGCTTGACTTCTCCCCTTGACCCTCTGACCCGAGTCACATCCTGGAGGGCCCATGAGTGAGTCTTACCTTGATCTTCTTTGTGTGCACCTGCAGCTGGGTCCTCAAACATGTGTGGTCCCTGGAGTCCTGAGACCGTGGATCTGGGAGAACCCAGGCTCCCTGGATTCCCCTGTCTTGCCCCACAGACATTTGTGAGCAGGAGGAGCTCTTTTTGCATTTTTTTCGAGGTAGGGTCTCACTCTAGCCCAGGCTGACCTGGAATTCACTCTGAAGTGTTAGGGTGGCCTTGAACTCACAGTGATCCTCCTGCCTCTGCCTCCCCAGTGCTGGGTTTAAAGGCGTGTGCCACTTTGTCTGTTCTTCTTTTTGCTTATTTGCCTAGTTAATTTCAAAGCCATTGCCCTGGTCCATCTGCCCCACCCTCTGGAGGGCCAGATCCTCCAGTCTGGGCTGTCTGTCCTATGGGGAACAAAGGCCTGCCTCCAGGGCCAAAGTTACATTCCTCCCCTGCCCTGTGGGCTGCACCTGATCTGGAAAGTCACCTTAGAACACTGTCCTGCTTCATTTCCTGTGACAGGGCAGCTCCCATCCTTCCCCAATGGATTTCTGTATCTGCCTCCTCTCTAGCCCACAGGTCCCTAGATGATAATAACCTTGTTTCTAATTCCAGGCTTGTCCAGTGGCGATTCCAGGATGGAAGGCCTCCTCTCAGGGAAATCTCGAAGATGGCACCCAGGTGCTGTGGGAGAGGCTTGGCAGGGCTTTCAAGGTAACTGGAAGATCTGCCCCCACCACGGTTGTGCCCCCATCACACTGGCTGGCAGGTGCATCACGCAGTGTCCACTGCTGAGCAGGACTGCTGGTGACGGTTCTCCCATGGTGGCCTGAAGGTCAGCCCCAGCGAGGGAGCTTTCTCCATGTCCTGTGTCTTTAGACACGGGTCTTACCATCTAGTTCTGGCATGCTACCCACAACAGTGCCTGTAGCTATTTTCGTTTGGGGGCTTCTCTGGCCAACTCATAGTGAGGTAGCCCACCCCTTGGCAGTGGGATTATGGGGAGTGCCTGTTCCACCCACATAGGGTGTATTCTGCACTTAAACTCCAACCCATTTTTCCTCTCAGTTAATCCAGCCCTAGTGGGTCTCCAAGGCACGTGAAGGTACTATCGTACCTGACTGCACTCAGCCTGGTTTTGCACACGGTGTTTGTGACACGAGTGCCCATCAGTGTTGATGCTCCATACAGAACACGGACTTGGGTGGGACTCTTCATGGTGCTTCATCTCGTTATCAAATTATGAAGGGGTTGGGCTGGAGAGATGGCTCAATGGTTAAGGCATTTGCCTGCAAAGCCCGACGATCAGGGTTTGATTCCCCAGTACCCACGTAAAGCCAGATGTACAAAGTGATATACGTCTGGGGTTTTGGATGGGCCCATTCGATTTCTCTCTCTGTATCTCTCTGCTTGCAAATAAATAAATAAAATATTTTCTAAAAGTTATACCAGGTTTTCCCAGTAGCCTTATCAAGTATAGTGTGTGTCTTGCTCTTCTTTAATACCCTTAACAATTTTCCCACTGTGTTTTGCCCTTGACCTTGTGGGGACTGAACTCCCGTCCTTTTTCCTTTAGGTGCTCTTGTATGTCTCTCAAATGATTTTTCAAATCCGCAAAACACTCCAGAAGTGAGCACCACACCATCTACGTGATGGAACCTTTTTACAGAGGGCAGGCAGGATCTTTGAAGGCTCACCATTTTCCACTCCAAACAAATGCCAGTTGGTCTTCAGAGTCAGTCGCTAAAAGGCTACTAAAGAACAATTTCAGCACAGAGCTCCCGTCACCGGTACCTCTGAGCGCTGCCTCCAGTGTGCACCTCTATGCCTGGTTTAAAACTTTTTTGCTGGGCTGGAGAGATGGCTCAGTGGTTAAGGCACTTGCCTCTAGTGCCTAAGGCCCACGGTTCAATTCCCCAGTACCCACATAAGCCAGACCCACAAGGTGGTGTCCCTGGTGCTCGCTTTCTCTCTCTCTCTCTCTCCCTCTGTATCTCTCTGTTTGAAAAATGAATAAATAAAATATTTTTTAAAAAATTAATAAAAAAATTTTTTGCTGACAATTTTCATACAGATACTAGTGTGTTTGGTCATAATCCCTTCTCGTCACCCTTCACCCATCCCCCTTCCACCGAACCCCTTCTTTCCAACTACTCCCTCTTCTATTTGGATGTCCTGTTCCTCCCTCATGATGGAATGCCGATGGATCCAATACTGTGCAGGTCTTGTTCAGGTGACGATAGCGAATGTGAGGTCATGAATGCAATGGCCACAGCGTTCCATAGCATTCCTCCCCATCTCATGGCTCCCACATTCTTTCTCTCCCCTCTTCTGCAGCGTTCCTTGAACCTTGGAGGATACGGACGAGATGTCTTATTTAGCTCTGAGCACTCAACAGTCTCTTATTCTTGGTACTTTGACGAGTTTTGAGTTTACTTAGTGGTAAGTAACCACCAATTGCAAAAAGAAGCTTCTCTGACCAAATATTTAGAGGGCATTTTTCCCCCTAGGCTGGGTCTCACCCTAGCCTAGGCTGACCTGGAACTCACTCTGTGTATTACCAGGATGGCCTCAAACTCACACCGATCCTCCTCCTGAGTGCTGAGACCAGGTGCATGCCACCACACACACATACAGAGGACACTTTGAGAGCACAGGAATCCATCTAGTGCAACACTAGGAGCTTCTCTCCTAGGGCCCATGACCTCCCTAGCCATAGGCAGAGAACACAACAGGGAAAGAGCAAGGGCCACCCAGGGTAGATGCCAGGTGCCCAAATGTGATGGTTAGGTTTTGTTGTCAACTTGGATTTTTTTTATTGTCTTCGGTGGATCTCTGAGGATGTTTGCAGAAAGGCAGCCTCTCAGCAAGGGGCAGGATGTAAGGAAGCCAAAAGAAGCTGGAAGTAAACATCCTTTCCTGTGTGGGCAGTGCAGGAAGGAAATTCCAGAGACTCAGGAAGCCATTAAGTCTGGGATAGGGTTGCAAGACCCTACCCTAAGCCTATATAAAGGAGAAGAAATTCGCTTTGGCTCTCCTGCCTGTTTGCTATTGTGTGTGTGGTGTAGGTGATGGGTTTTTTCTCTCTGCTAGGACCTGTGAAAGAGGGCCAGCCTCTTTCGCTGTTATGGAACTTCCCCTCAATCTGTAGTTTCAATAAATCCTTTCTTCCCCCAAATTGTGCCTGGTTTGAAGATTCATCCCAGCGGCATGTGGCTGACTAGGGCACCAACCGTCCCCAGCATGAGGCCAGAAGCTGGTCCTTGAGGTTCCTCAGAGGGGCCATGAGGCTCAGGAGCTCTGCTGGCCTCCATCTCTGGTCCGCATAGCTGCCTGACCTAGGGAGTTTCCTCTTCTGGGAACTCTGATAGGGGGTGTTGGGGTGCAGTGGAGGAGTGAGTGGAGAAGCAGATGCCAAGCCTCCAGCTTCACTCCCTGTCCTCCAGGGGACAGAAAGAGGCAGGGCAGGGATATGGCAGCAGGCGTGCGGAGGTGTCAGAAGGTGGAGGGCAGCCAGGAGGGCAGCCAGCCCACGCTGGGCTCAGGGACACACAGAGGGACCAGCTGTGGAGAAGGGGCGGGTTTGCAGAGCCACCTCCCAACCCCCCCACCAGGCTGAGCCTGGGAACCTCCGCCCGACTGTGGTCATCCCTGGGGACCGAGGTCAAAGCCCAGCAGGGAGAGACCAGCAGGGAGTCTGGAGGCTGGAAACGGGGCTGGGGGTGAGGGGACCCCACGCCGCCCACGCCCACAGCCTCAGGCAGCGCCTTGGTGCCCAGCCACCCGCACAGGGCCCTCGGAGCCCCGCTGACTCCCTGGCCAAGGGGCGCTGGACCCGCGGGGCCGGCTGGTCCCTTCCCGGCGGGAAGAGGCTCCGTCCTCCCTGGAGACGGTGC
>PVHP010019194.1:0-32195 GCA_004024765.1 Zapus hudsonius
AGAAAGGTTGCAATACTCCATGTTCCTCGTGGACACATGTGGTAGTGCGTGATGGGTTAGGGTTAGCTTCATGGCATTTGCCCACTGAAAGGTATCCCACACTGTACCCACCCACCCACCCACCGGGAGTAAGCTGATTACTCATCAATGCCAGCTCTGCTCATCACAACACGTCTGACTGACTGGTAGATGATCTTTCATGTCACAGCTTTTGGGATATCCCTGTCCTCAGACCACATCCACTGCACCGATGGCCTGAGGAAACATTCTTAGAGACACTCCAACTCTGACTCACTATGAGGTCAAGTGATTTATTGAGCCCTGCCCGTTCAGTTGTTTAAGAAGAGAAAGAGAAGTTGTGTTTTTTGTTTACAGCATGGCTGTCATCAAAACAATATTCTTAAAGTGTTCTGATCAATTACTATCTAACCCTCATGAAACAAAACTAAGAAAAAAATCATTTTCAGTTGTTGGGAGTTCTAAGAACAACAGGTAAAAAAACCAAATTTCAATCCCTAAATTGTGCATCAAACTCCTCGTCTGAATTAAACTGAACAGATGTGGAAAAAAAACGAGCCGGGGGTCCCCACTTAATTCTAAACGAGCTTGCAGGCTCTGCTTCCTACACCCCATTTTAGCCTAAGCTGCCTTCACTGCCTTAAATCTGCAACTGGATACTAAAAGCTTGTCAGAATTAAGTGCATGCTTTATAAGTTTACATTTTTACAGTTGGACTGTTTTTCTTTGATATTTGACAGGGACACAGGTTCCCATGTCATCTGGCCTTGAAGTACTTTCCGAACCTTCTGGACCAATGTGGGGAGCTCAAGGGTTGTAGTAAGTTATAGAGCGCTTAAACCGCTTGCCCAGCAGCCGGCCCCTTGGTCCACATTTGAGGCCTAACACCTGTTGGCTGGACAGAGCAATTAATTTTTCAAAAAATGTGGTAAGCCGCCAGCAATCAAAGCTAAAGGATAAAAATATAATTTTACCTCCTGAGCTTCTAGGAGTGGCCTTTGATCTTCTCAATGCCCTTGTGACAAGAGGCACACATTTAGATTTTCTTACCAAAGAAGCATCTTTAAAAGATACAAACACTGAGATAGTCCAGCCTCTGTCCTGTCACTCATGCATAATTAGTCACATGGAGACCTAACTGAAATAGTCACTTATAACAACAACAAAAAAGGCTTATCTACCAAATGTCCCTCTCTTTAAGGAAATTATAATTGGAAGCCCTTAAATTACGCTACAGTCAGTCCATTCCTTGTAAAATCAAATGTTATCTCCCTACGAGGTGATAGTGGAGTTCTCTGGTTGATGGTTATAATGTGGCATTTGTTCCAGAATGTCTGTACATGAGACAGATAACTGTGAACTTCAAAGAGCTAAATACCAATCGTGGGCTGGGGCTTGGCCACACATACAGCCTCCCTCCTTCTTCAAACCCTTGGGTAGGCAAGACAGGGTCACTGATCAGGGTAATTTGCAGGAAAAGTCAATTTCTTGAATACCGAAGCAGGTGTTGTGGCGCTCTCTAACAATTTACTGCATCCAGATTGAGGAAGTTGAAAAAAACAAAGGTCACAGTCCACAGGAAGAAAAGAGGAAAGAAAATCTCTTTGACTGTGTTTTTAACTCCTCTTCAACCAAGGCACACTTGCCCACTGAGACGATTATCACCCAAGATAAATAAATGAAAATCAGAACACGCATTCCCATCAGCAACCTATCTGGTTTCTTTAGCCAAAAGGGGAAGATTTTATGTTTGCTTGAATTCACATGGAAATAAGCTCAATTTATAAGAATTAAAAAGCAGTTGTGCTCATCAGTGATTGAAGCAACTTTCTGTCCTAAAAATATCTCATGTAAGGCTGGGGGGTGCAGTTCGGTGGTACAGCACTGCGTGAAATTCTGGCTTCATTCGACATCCCCCAAATCAAATATATGTATATGTATATATATATATATATATATACACACATATATATTTAATTTCCTCTACTTTGTGTATCTGGCTTTAGGTGGTTATACTTGGGTTGTCAGGCTTCACGAGCAAGGCCTTTAACTGCTAAGCCCTAGGGTGTTTTCTTCTCAATGTGAACATTTCCTGCTCACCCAGCTCTAGGGACAGAGATCACAGCAAAGTCAGGAAGTGAGTTCAGGAGGGGAAATCACCACAGGCACTGCAATCTGGGATGTGGGTGGTGTGGTGAGGAGAACGTGGGATGGACAGTTAGGAGATGCGAACTTGAGTCCCAGGTAATCACCAATTGCATAAATATGGCAAATTATTTACTCTTTTAAGATCCATTTTCTCACCTGTAAAGTTGGGGGTTGTTGGAGGATTATACGGACACACACACATACATACACACACGTATATATTTATATTTGGTAACTATATTTATCTTTGCTAACCCTAAGGGTATATTGTTCCTAAGGATGTTATGAATCCCATCGTGTGTAGGAGGCTGCCAGGGCATTTAAAAAAATAGAGGTAATTACAAGAAAAATGTTAAGTAAATCATTGTATGAATAGAAAAATATATAACAGCATGAAAAAAGCCATATATATATATGTATATATATATGCAAGCAGAAAGAAATGAGAATGGGCATGCCAGGCCTCTTGCTACTGAAAATGAACTCCAGATGCATGCACCACTTTGTGCATCTAGCTTTATGTGGGCAGTGGGGAATTGAACCCAGGCCAGGAGGCATTGTAAGCAAGCACCTTTAATCTCTGAGCTATCTCCCCAGCCTTGAGATTTAAATGGTTCAAATTTTTCATGGCAAAAGAGAAAAGACATGGAGCTACCAAATTCCCCACATTTCTGGGACATGAACACACACACACACACACACACACACACACACACACACACACACAGAGTCTAGATAACTTACAAGTAGGTGTCTGGTATAGTAAGTGTAGGTGGATAAATTGCTTTCTGGCTAATTTCAACACCAAACCTAAAAGCAAAGCACATGCAAGATATGCTTCCATATTATTTAAAAGATGTGTGTGTGTGTGTGTGTGTGTGTGTGTGTGTGCTTCTGCGTTCATAAATGTATGGGAACTTGGGTGTATGGGGGTGTGTATGTGTATGGAGGTCAGTGGTTGACCCTGGGTGTCTTCCTTGATTGCTGTCCATCTTATTTACTGAGGAAGTGTCTCTCACTTGACCCCAGGGCTTGCTGATTCAGGTGGCTCTAGGGATCTAGACCTATCTTTCTTTTGTGGTCTGGGATTTGGATAGGCAGGCTGTCATACCTGCACAGGACATTACATGGGCTCTGAGGACCCAAATCAAGTCCTCATGTTTACAGAAGCGCTTTACTACCTGAGCCATTGACCCAGCCCTACAAGGAGGTTTTTATGCAAGGAACAAACACTACCTCTCAACCCAGACTTCTGAGTTCTAGCTGGGAGGAAGCTCCATGTTTTCAAGCAACATGAGATACAGTGTGATTTCTTTCTAGTAGAATTAGAACCTTCTTCCTAGTCCATTTACTCTGTTGTCAGAGGCTGGAATGGCCACAGACTTCAGAAGTGTCATGCATGCTGATGTCTTCATCTTAGAGATGGGGAGACTGAGGTCTGGAAAAGGTGGCCATTAGGTAACTTCATATGTCACACATCCAGGACTAGAACTGACTTTGGGCCCACTGTCTGAATCCATGACTTTTCCTAATCCCTAAATGGAAGTGTTTCCCATCCACCTTAAGTTGGGTGGGACTTTTGACATTTAAACCCCTTCCATTCATGTATTAGAACCAGTCCCAGGAGCAACCTCCAACAGCATTGTTTGGAATACGTTAAGGATGGAAACACAGGTTCACTGCTCCCTTCTGACTTGCTCTGAAATCTGATTCTCCAACATTTAGTTTAGTTCTGAACTTTCTTCTCATCTTAATGCTGTCTCTCCTTAGATTTATATTATCTCAAAGGTATGCCTTCTATACTTGATATTTGGTATTGACAATTGACATTTCAACATTTCAGCACACAAAAATGTTTGTCTAAAAGGAAAATAATGCAAATATCGGCACATGTTATACTTGGAAAATTTAATTTGGAGGCAGTATGCTTTTTCTATGTTGGTTGCCATCGTTTTGGGAAACATGTTGTTGCAGTCAGCTTTCTAGTTGCTGTGCAGAAAGAACCCAAACAAAAGTGGCTTGTGGAGGAATGGGTTTATTTGGCTTATAGACTCGAGGGGAGACTCCATCCTGGCAGGGAAAACAATGGCATGAGCAGAGGGTGGACATCACCTCCACCACAGCACTGCAAACAGCAGCAGGAAGGCGTGCCAAACACTGGCAAGGGGAAGCTGGCTTATAACCCCCATAAACCTGCCCTGACAACACAGATCTATCGAGGTTCTAATTCCCAAACTGCCATCAGCTGAGGATCAATCACTAAGAACACATTCATTTGTTTGTGAGGGACACCTGGATCAAACCATGACACATGTATTTTCCAGTGGTCAGTCAAACACATTGCTGGGAAATGAATCATACTTCAACCTTCAGGAATCTGAGATCATTTTGGTTTTTAGAAACCAAGCTGCAGACTTGTGGAGAGAAGCAGGCCAGCTGTGACAACACTCAGAACACACTGTTCTGGAAGTTTCCTTATACTTTGGTACCAGCGCCCCTGGAGGGAGAGTCCAGCCCGGACACTGGCTTTTTAAAGTTTCTTTTTGAAAATTGCATTTTTTTAAGACAGGGTTTTACTATGTAGTCTAGGCTGGCCTTCAATTCATAATCCTCATGCCTCAGCCTCCTGAGTGCTGGATGTACAAATGTGAGACCTTCCCCCCATTACATTTTCTATCTGGAAATAACTTCAGGCATATGGACAGTGTGCAAAAACAGACAGTTTCTCTTTCTTTTTAAACTATATTTTGTTTGTTTATTTATTTATTAAGAGAAAGAGGCAGACAGAGGAGTGAGTATGGGCCTGCAAGGGCTTTCTGTAACTGCAAACAAAATTCAGATACATGTGCCCCTTTGTTCATCTGGCTTTACACAGGAACTGGGGACTGAACTCTGGTTACTAGGCTTTGCAAGCAGGTGCGATCAACCGCTGAGCCATCTCTCTAGCCTTCTTTCTTTATTTTTAACTAAAAATTATTTTATTTTGAAACTTTCCTATTGACAACATTCGTATCATATATTCTTCATCTAGATTATCCAAATGTGCAAATTGACCCTGGTTACTTTTCCATTCTCTCTTACATGGATAGTTATGTAGACTGATAGATAGATAGATGATAGATGATCAATGATAGATGGATAGATAGATGATAGACAGACAGATTATAGATAGATGATAGATGATAGATGGATAGATAGATGATAGATAGATAGATATGTAGATAGATAGATAGAGATGATGGGTACATAGACTTTACCCGAGAAGAAATGGGCTTTATCTCTGCCTATTTCACTGCTCTTTTCTCCTACGGATGCAAAACAATCATCAGAACCAGGAATTCAGCATCAACTACCCTGCAGACCTCATTCCTGTTTCCCCACTAGTCCAATTAATTTGGTTTGCAGGCTTATTTTGTGATATTCCATGCCATCCCGTCAATGCTTGCTATGCCTATATATCGGTCCTTCTGTGAACCAGTCTTCTGCTTTATGTAATTAGTGGAAATATTTGAAATTTGCTTTAGTGGATTCTTTAAGTGGAAAAGAGCTCTCACCATTAATACGTGTATACCATCTAATGACACCGTGTGAGTCACACAGCCATGCCTCAAAAAGTGTTTGTACTAAAAAAAAAAAAATTGGGGACTTGCCCAAAAAATGTGCCCCCGACTCCCCACTTAAGTGTTCTGGAGAACTCCTCCAGCTGCACTTGTCTGGTGACAACCTCAGCTTCCTCTTTGGGTCAAGAGGGCAGGCTAGATCTGCCTACATCTTCACGATGTGAGTTAGATGTACAAATCAAGTGTTAGGAAGGGGCTGGCCCACTAGGTCCCAGATCTCTCTAGACATCATGGATTTCAATACTGGAAGAAACTAATAGGGAGAAAGAGATGAGGATGAAAGCTAGTTTTAACTCAATTTCAAGTAAGTAGCTTATCCTATTCCATAGCTAAATACTAGGCTACCTCAGGAAAGAAATAATAATCATAATATTGTTTGGGGCATTTTTTAAAGCTAAGGAAATATATTCAACTAAGAGCATAGAACAGGGGTGGGGATATTTTATTTGTGCTGCAGTGAATATTTTATTTACAATACAATAAAGCAGTAATTCTATATACATTCTGATTATCAAGTCATATTTCTATTATTTCTCCAAGAGCTGTAAAAATAAGAAAAGTTATTTGTAAAATTAGAAAAATTATAGGGCTTTTCCTTCCCTCTCTCCTTCCTTCCCTTTCCTCTCTCCATTCTTCCTGCCCTTCTTTCTCTTTCTGTATTTCCTTTTCTTTTTCTCTGTCTCCTCCCCCATCTCCTTTCTCTCTACCACAAAGGAACACATCTAGCTTAGGAATGTGACCCTGGGCTGATTAGCCAGACAAATAAATAAATACTAGAGAAGACACAAATCCAGGTGGCCACACCTGCAAGCACTTGGGGAGGGTGAGAGGAGCTGGGTCCATACTGGCCCCTTCCTCTCCCACTGACCATTCCTCATCTGGAGCTGACACCATGTCGCCTCCAGCAAGGTCAGTGTGCAGGGACTGGAACAGAGGAGGCATTGTGTCCACATTCACACCAAGGCACCGTCCAGTGGGCTCTGATCTGCAGCTGCAAGGAGGCCTCCCATGGTGGCTGGACCAGGGCCTTAGCTGGCAGCCATCTGCTCTCACCCATTAGCTGCCTTTCCCCCAGGAACCCGGCTTCTACACTTGGCAAAAACTCTTCAGTTCTCCAGTGAACGTGAGAATTCCAACCTTGCCTCTTTGGACACATTGCCTTTAAATGAGAACTTATTTGGCCTTCATTGAGCATGCTCCGTGGATGCAAGAGCCCAGTGAGACCAGTGACTAATGACTGTAACTGTCAATCCATTCAGCTGGGACATCACTTCAGCCCCATCCTAAGCAGGAACTAATTATACATGGAATAATCAGCCCAAGCAATGAATTTCTCTCCACTGCAAATTAATAGAGATAACATATTCATAAAAAAGTTTCCTACACAATTATCCAAAAAGAAAATAGTTTAAAGCAGAGTCTCTCTCTCTCTCTCTCTCTCTCTCTCTCTCTCTCTCTCTCTCTCTCTCTCTCTCTCTTTCTCTCTCTCTCTCTCTCCCTCTCTCTCTCTCTGTATGTGTAATGACCATTTTGAGGAAATTTAAATTTGAATTTTGACTTAGTAATGTGTTTCATCCTTTTGGTGAGAGAAGCGCAAATCGATTACATGTCTAAGCTGTTTAGTCCACGATCAACTCTCAAGGAAAATAAATACACATCTTAAAATGAAAAGTTACTCATTTGTGATTCATTACCAAAAATTCCATAGGGGAAAAAAAAGAGTTTAGGGCAAAATTTTGGTCATTATTGTTCATTTATTTTTCTTATTGAGCTAATTTAATTATCATAGAGACACAGACATGAGCTCCAGCACTGGGCTTCTCACATCTGTTAGTGAAGATTTGATTAGTGCTACACAAATGTGCTAGATTAAACTATCTAGTTGGAGAAATTCAAGCCACCTGGATATTTTAGCAACATCAATAAGAATAATTCTCTTTCTCAAAATCAGTAAATCCAAGCTATATTAAAAAGAATTAATTAATGAGTGCCAGATAGGCAAAACAAACATTTGACAATGAATCATATTATCAAAGGTTTTGAGGGAGATCCCGCTCAGCTTATGTTTAGATGTCAAATTATATTACCAAAACTAAACAATCTGTTAAAATGATGCCTTAATGCAATAAGTCTCTGGTGCCATTTTTTAACTTCTTAAACATTCTTAGGCAGAAAAAAAAAGATATGCTCTATTTACCAATGATAATCAAATCAAAAGACATTTGCCCCCAAATTTTACTTCGGATATTTCTAAGAGCTGCTAATATCATTTAAATCCTATCAAGAAAGAAAAAGAAACTATTATGAAGTTTGGATAATGTATCCACATATCTCTTGAAGTTAATGGAAGGATTCCAGTGAAGATGTGAGAACTGACAGAATCAATCCAAACAAAAATAGATGTTTTATGGAATAATTAAATACTTCTCTAACTGGAAGGCTCAAGAATTGGTAAGAAATATTTATTATCTTCCCATGATAGCAGACAGTGGCTATTTCAGGCTGTATATGCCAGATGGTCTCTCACAATTTCTCAATTTGGGACTTTTAGCCATAGGTGAGATAGTGGACATGCCTGTGTTCCAATAAAGTTTTATTTGCACAAGCAGAATGCATTTGGCCTATTGGCAATAACCTACTGGTCCTTCATGGGATACAACAACCATGCTTTAAAGATCTTAGGCTTCTTATAGGAAAACAACTTGCTTAACGATAAACATCATGTTCCAAAGCAAGTGGCAGAGCTGCAGGCAAAGCTGATCCTTCCAGCTTCCAAGCAAGCAAGCACTCACACGGGGAATACTGTGATGGCATGTGGAAGGTTGGCCCTGTCAAATGGAAGGTCTACCTTCCTCCTTAAAGCAAATCTGAAATGCTTCACCCATTTGATGTCGATGGAATTGTGATGTGTAGATGATTCCTTGAATCTCCAGAGAGTAAGTTGCTTTTCTGAGACCTAAGCAGAATCACAAATAATAATTTTGGGGAAAAGAAACACGAACATCCTGACAGCTAACCAAGCATGAAAATGCTCGACTTAGAAGCCACACATGGCTTGCTTTATTAAAGACCATCGCAGTCCTGGAAAAGTGTGTTTCTATTGAATATTTATAACAAATATGATTGAATAAGAAGAATTTAATGTAGAAAAAAACCCTGTGTGTTGTGATTCCAAATTAAATCTTATTTTCATGGTTGACAGTCTTTGGTATTCCCCAAGTTTGCATTATACAAAGAACTGTCCTTTTACAGTGCACAAGACCAAAGAATTTCTAGATGAACACTTATTTTCTAAGGGTTTTTTCTCCTCTAATAGAGGCCATTCTATTCATTTGGAAGGATGTGGAAGAAATGAGTCCCTAGGAATGCAAAGGGGAGAGGTGACCTAGGTCTTTCTCCATGGGTATCTGTATGAGAAGGTTTTGTAATCATTGCCCTAAAACTCAGTCCAGAAAGACGTGATTGATGAAAGGGAATTGGATGTCTGAGTCAAAATGCACCACCACCATTAACTAACCAAACCAACTAAATGAAACAGGGTTTCCCAGGGGCAGTGGGGCCAGCACATTCTTCTCAGAAACATGGGCTTAAAGTTCAGGATGTGTTTGACCAAAAGGGGTCGTGGGGGAGAGAAGGGAGCCATTACTTAATAGTTCCCAGCTTGCAAAGGTGAAATGACCCACACTATGTGTGTGTGTGTCTATACCCATGTACATTTCAGTCTTCAGCAGTTCAGGTTTGGAGGTGATTTGCATATTTCAGATGTAGGCCCATCTTCTCATATGTCATGCATTTTCTGGCCCTGAAATTTATTAGCAAGGTTTCCACACTAATAAATGCAAATAAATTCTGTCGCTGTAATTGTTTTTTTTAGTATGGACACTTTGAGCCAGTATTACTTGCTGCTTTAGTTTATATGTAAAAAAACAAAGTATATCAGTGCAGGATACAATTGTGCATTTCTGTAAAATGATCTATATATTATATATCTTTATTTATCAGCATAAGAAAGAACAAGTGTTTCATAAATCTGACTTGTTTTACAATACTTTGTGTTAGAACTTAGTTTATATGAAATATAAAGTATAGAGCTAGAACATCATAAAGAAAATTATATATCATTGAACTATAGGAATGTATACGTTTAAAAAATGGATGAAAGCTAAAGTCCTCCTCTCCCAGAAATCTACAAGATTGCTCTAGGTCAAGGATGACAAAAGCATGAATGATTCAGATGAACACCTTTTGAACTTTCTCCAGGAAGACTCGGGCGGTGGGGTAACTTGGTCTTGACGGGAATGCACACAGGTGGCCATTTCTCAGCTCGAGACATCTTGAAACAGTTTCCGTGCCTAGAAAGGAGGCTCTGGTGTCAGAATGTGGTTGGCTCAAGAGGGGAGGAAGGCGAGTACACAAATGAGCACACGTGGATTAGTTCACCAGCAGTGCCGACCACCTGAAAGGTTGGCACAGCAGAATCTCATTACCTTCCCCTCAGAAGTGCAAGTGCAGACATTGACTAAAGATGTATGTTTTCCTTTCTGTTTCATTTACTGGAGGATTTCTCTCCTCGTTTCTGTAATCAGCTATTAAGGAATAGAAGATAGCATATAGCATGCCATTATATACTAAATTAGCAAACTATTGAATGAGAGTGGATTTACAGTGGCAGATGGTTAGTTGTAAGACTGGATAAATAGCTGTGCCCTGAGTGAAAATCTTGATTGAGCGATCAACTCCTGCTTACAAAATAGATTCTGAGGCAAGTTTATACGACTTTGTAGTTTATATTTAAAAATATTTTTTATTGATTTATTTGCAAACACACACACAGAATGAGAGAGACAGAGAGAGAGCACACCAGGGTCTCTTGCTGCTGCAAATGAACTCCAGAGGCATGTGTCACTTTGCACACCTGGCTTTACCTGGGTTCTGGGGAGTCAAATCTGAACCAGCAGACTTTCCAAAGCAAGTGTTTTAAAGTGCTGAGCCACCTCCCCAGCCCCCAAATAGTTTTAAAATTCTTATTTAAGTTTTTTGGGGGAAGATCTCACTCTAGCCTGACCTAGAACTCACTCTGTAGCTCCAGGCTGCCTTTGAACTCACCATGATCCTCCTGCCTCAGCCTCCTGAGTGCTGGGATTAAAGGTGTGCACCACCACCCCTAGCTGTCATGTTAGCCTCACTCCTTCCTTCCTTCCATTCTTACTTTTAATTTTGTCCCCCTTGAATCTATGTTCTTGTGAAGTATGTTATGCATCCTTCCTAGTTACTTTAGGTCCTTTTTAGAACTAGAAAGAGTTCCACATATAGAGTAAATTTTACAAAAAGATGGAAATTTAAAGATGCTATCATTCACTGATAGGCACAAATTATTATAAGAAAAGCTGAAGTCATTAGGCAAATAAAGGATTAGCGTTAACAATGGAAGTAAACCTGGAGTATAATTAATGAATTCTCTAATTGCTCTTCCTGTGTTAGTTCATTAAGCCTGACTATCGGGTGGATATTTGGGCATCTGGTTCCAACATCTGTCATCTGTCAGAGTCTCCAGGTTGACTCAATTGGAGTCTGCCCCCTTCACTCTGCCTTGCACTGCACTCTGAAATCTGTCCATTCTTCCTACTTAATATGCAGTGGGCAGACCCACCCCGAGAGAGGTCTTGCCAACCTAAGAGGTCTTGCGTTGCGTGGGTCATCTGAATCCTGTCGGGCATGAAGTGTATATCATCCGCAATGAGTCAGCACCTGCCATGCTCAGAGCTTTACTGAAGACGTCTCCGTTAGACAACTGCTCCCAGCAACATAGCTTGACTTCTTGGGAACATACCACATGACCTCTTCCCAGCAGGAAGGTTCTAGCCTCATAGGGTTCAGACACCAACGCCATGGAGAAGAAATACACTTATCCTTTTCTTCTTGGTTTGTGATGGTCTTTACTGGAATGTGTTCTAGACACTTCCACTACTAACTGGAGGAGAGAATGACCTAGAAGAAGGCAGTCACAGAAAGAAGAAACAAGATGAAACTCTTCTCATTTCATCCGTTTGTGAGGCATCAGGACTGTCTACTTATAAAAGAATAGTCTTTTATGGTATTATTAAAGGAAACAATAACATTTTAGCTGTAGTACTTGGTTGGCAAAAAGTATCTCAGGAAGAGTTTAAAGCTGGAAATTATGGTGGTTGGGACACCATGCTGGATTAAAAACATTTTTCTTTCAGATATTGGTGGTAATTTGGATAGCCAATTGAAGTAAAGGTAGAATATATATATATATATCTCATATATATACATATATATAGCTGAAGTATATATATGTATATGTATGCATCTGTATAGTACAAATATACATCTACATTTTTATTTTAAAATATTTTTTATTTATTTACAAGCAGAGAGAAAGAGAGAGTCAAAGAGAGAGACTGGGCATGCCAGGGCCTCCAGCTGCTGCAAATGAACTCCAGATGCATGCACCACTTTGTGCATCTGGCTTTACATGGGTACTGGAGAATTGAACTCCAGTCATTGGGCTTTGCAGACAAATGCTCTAACCAGTGAGCAATCTCTTCAGCCCTACCGCAATCTTTAAAATAGGTTATTTTTAGTTTGTGCCTGTAGGTAGTTCTATATATGTGTATATAATATATATGAATACTTGCTCATAGCTCTTATTATTATTAGAGTCTAATATTTGGGATGATCCCAGGTTCCCATTGCATGGATTTATTAAAAAGGGCTCTCCCTTATAGGGAAGATGTAGCATGCTATTTTTTCTCCTTTGCACAAACAAGTCCAGCAAGTCTGTGACACACTCCTGCCAGAAGGGACCTGTGGAGCTCTCTTTCCTGGGCTGGAGTGGGGAAGGGAGGCAAATGGAAGCTCAGGGTGGGAGAGAACACAGGACAGAGAATGAGGATCTACCATGAACAGCCTAGTGACCTCAGCAGAGCGCATCCTTGCTTCATCAAGGTCTGTCAAAGAAAGGGGTCATCACTTTTCAAACTCTTCTCCTAGGTCTGACTTGTGTGGACATGCATCTTTTCTTCCTCTGACTAAGAAACCAACTTATCCCACAGGGGTGGTGGACGCAGGAAAGTTTTCTCTGTGGGTAAACTGCCCTGCTTTCTCTGCTATGCGAATAACAATGCCATTCTTCTCAATTTAAATTGGTCATAATTTTGCACTTTGAAGCTACCAAGACAAAAAGATCCTTTACCAAGACCATCCGAGTAATCTATCAATTTAGAAGTTTCCATTATCATCTTATGGGTGATCTATATTTGTGAATTCATTCATTCATTCATTCATTCATTCATTCAACAAGTATGTTTTTTTTTTTTTTCAGCAAGTACTTTTTCAGTATTTGCCATGGGCCGGCAAACAGGGACAGAAGAGAGTGGTTCCTAACTTCCTGAAACTCACAAATGAATGAGAGATAAGAGTTAAAAAAATAAGTATTTACAATTGGGGGGAAGGAATAAAAATGGTACAAGAGTACAGGAAGCTGGGGAATATTTATTTGGAGAACTTCAATCTAATTTAAGGGCCCTGGCAAGCTGCTTCCCAGGACTGGATTAAGCAGTGCCCTGGAGGAGGAGGTGTGGCCAGTGATCTGAGGGAGGTACAGGGGCAGGACAGAGGCAAAGACTCTGTAAATCATCTGAGAGGTGGAGGCATCTGCCACAGGAAACAGGGTCTTAATGGGTAGCTTGAGAGGGAAGCCTTTGAAACAGGAAGAATCCCTCCAAACTGTCCTTTGGAGAGACTGATGGATTCAAACAGGATGTGACAGGCAGGTTGTTACTTGCAAGCAACAGACCTTGACTCTAGGGGATGTGTGTGCAAAAGCAATTTAAAGTTTTAAGGATATCAGGCAGGGCCTTTCTCTTGTGGTCAAGATGGAGCAAGAGGGGCTGAACTTTCCTGAAGCACACCAAAAGGCAAGAGAATAAAGGAAATAGCAGTTTTTGAGACACTGACTCTCAGACATATAAATATCCCGAGAGCTGTGAGCCCCATGGTTGTGACCACTGAGTCTCAGACTATGGGGAAGGGGATATCCTAGTACAGCCCAGTGGACTTCTCAGCTTGTAGGGACAGAGCTGAGAACCTGGGGGAGATGGAAGGAGCCAGAATTCATAGACCAGAGCGCCAGGGAAAAAGAGCAGCCCACAAAGTGAATTCTAGAAATCTGCTAGGGGTTCCCTGCAAGCACTCTGACTCTCTATGAAGCTCTCTGAAGTAGTTGCTGATTTTTTGTTTTTCCAAGACCAGGTAGCTGATAAGAATCAATTTAGGAGAGGAAAAATTTATTCTGGCTAACAGTTCAGGGGTAAAATCCATCATGGTGGGTTAGGTATCTTGGTTAGAGTAGCTGGTGACTGTGGTGGTGGAAGTGCGAAGTGACTAGTCACATAGCATCAGCGTTCAGGAAACAGAGACCTCAGGCCAGAACCTGGGACAGCTCTAATTCTGTAGACCTGACCCTAAGGCCCTAAATACCAGCTAGGTTCCATGTCCAGAGGGTTAGACAACATCCCAAAATAGTGCTATCAGGCAGGGAATCAATTGTTCAAACACATGAGCCTGCGGGGGTCATTTTAAATCCAAACGATAATATCTAAATCCAAGTAAGGATCCTACTGAAAAGATCAGTGGTTACAGTGTCCAGCATGCACACAAGATTGGGAATGTGTTTGCTTCCGTTGACTGTCTGGGTTCGCAGGGCATCAGGGAGAAGAAGTTTGTAGGTCTTATCTCAGTAGTGGGAGATAAATATCTTTACACTGAAAACAGCTCTGGACCCTAGTGAATCTTCAGAGCAAGTTCCATGTGTGACAGTGTTGTTGAATAATTATGTTACAAAGGGAAGCTCCAGAGAATTTATGGGAATAAAGAATATTAAGAAGTCAGTAACATCTTTAATGCTTGTCATTCTAATAAAAAAATGATCAGATATATTAACAAGTGGGAAAATCAGACCTGAAATAGAAACTCAATCATAACCAGCAGAGATTGACAGAGAGGTGAAAATAACAGGCAAGAATATGGACACAGTTACTGTATGCATTCCACTGGTGGAAAAAAATTCAGTAGAGTGGGTGAAGTGATACACATCCAGCACTTGGGAGGTGGAGGCTAACCTGAGCTACATGAGATCCTGTCTTTAAAAAAAAAAAAAGAACAAGCAAAGTCTAAAAAAACCAACAGTGACAAAATTAAGCAATGACATGAAGAACATGAAAAGAGTCAAATTGAACCCCAAGAAGGAAAACTGTGATGTATGACATGGAAGTATATCGGATGGACTAACAGCCAACCCAACCTTGTGGACAAGAGGGGTTTGTAAGGGACAAACGTGTTTTCTTCAGTGAAGAGTGATTTAGTGAGCTGTGGGGCTATAATCAGGTAACCTCAAGGGAGAGGGACACGAGAGTGGGAAACAGAAATAAATATTTGAAGAAATAATGTCTGAAATGTTTTTCAGTATCATGGAAAGTAAAGATCTTGAGATTCAAAAATCTCAACAAAATTCAGTCACATGAACTATGATGAATTTGACACTAGGGCTCAGAATTATCAAATTGTTTGAATGTAAAAACTGTTTTATAATTTTTTTTTGTTAAAAAGGAAAGAATCTTAAAAGTAGTGAGGGAGAAAATCACATTATATACAAAGTAAAGGAAATATGAATTCTAGCAGATTTCTTATAGGAAATAATGTGAGAAGATAGACTAATATCGTAATAGAGCTGAAAGAAAAATTTGTCAGATGAGAGTTCTATACAACAAAACATCTTTTACAATGTGAATTCACATATACCAAAGTGGAATGAATTTAACAAAAGCAGACAGCAAGTGATACAAGATAGGATATAGATTTTCACAGAGGAATGAAAAGCACAGGAAATGGTGAGGAAGTCTTTGAAAAAATAAAGTATTTTTTCTGATTTTAAAACAATATTTTAGTACTTATTTTTAGAAATTTTTAAAAGAAATTTTTATTTTAAAAATATTTTATTTATGTGTGTGTGTGTGTGTGTGTGTGTGTATGTGTGTGTGTGTGCATGCCAGTATCTCATGTCTAACATTTCTGAATTCAAAACAACAAAAGTAAAGTGACATTTTTCACATATGTAAAGGTGAAATGCATGACAATAGCCAAAACTTGGGAAGAGAGAAACGAAAAAGTCTTATGTTTAAAGCATGTAGTACTATTTAAAGGAAAATTGTGACAAATCAGAAGTAAAGGGCTGGGGAGATGGTTCAGTCCATAAAGCACTTTCATGTAAGAATGAGGACCTGAATTCAGACTCCCCATATCCATATAAATGCTGGGAGGACATGTCATGGAATCTCTAGGGCAAGCTGGCCAGCTAGGCTGGCTAATTTGGTCTGCTCTGGTTTCAAATGAGAGACTCTGTCTCAATAGATAAGATGGAGGGGGGTTGAGGAAGGCACGTGATGTCAAGTTCTGGCCTCCATTAGACATACACACCACATAGACATACATGTGAACATGTACACACGCCATACACACAGACACATGAAATAGTCAAAAAGGAATATGTATCCTATAAACCATACACACTCTACTCCAATAACAACAAAGGGCTACGACTCATCAGCAAAGGAGATAAAATAGAATTTGAAATTTTGATGCACCCAAATGATGGCTGTTGTAGACAGCTCTACATTGCTGGGATGAAATCCAAACCAGGCACCTTTTAGAGAAGGAAGGGATTTATTTCAAACTTCCAGATCCAGGACAAAGTTCCATCAGTGGTGGAAGAAGCTATTTCCATATATCCAAGCAGAGAGGAAATACTGCAGTGAGCATAAAACCAGCAACAAACAGCAGGAACCCCCCAGAGTTCAAACTGCTTTTACCTTTGGGCTGGAAATCAGATAATCCCCAAACACGCCTTAGGGCTGGACCCCAGGATCCACCCCCAGTGACATCTCCTCCAGTCAGGAGCTAGAGATTCACTTTAGAAGCTTAATAAAACACCCGAGTCTATGGGGTGGGGACACACATTCAAATTACCACAAAGGCTGAGAAAAAAAAAAAAAGGGAAAGGGGAAAAAAAGCACAATATATCAGTTGCAAATGATAGACTTAAACCTAACTATATTGTTAATCACATTAAATGTAAATGGCCTAAACATCCCAAATAAAATCAGAACTTGTAAATTGCATATTGTGATGGTTAAGTTTTGTTGTCAAACAGGAGAGAGAGGCTGACATGGAAATTAAAAACCCATGGCATAGTCTCTATGGTTGGTTATAGACTAGCTCAGTGGTACCAGGCTAGCCTAGTATATGTGACGCCCTGGATCTGGGTTTGATCCTCAGGACCACTAGTAAATGTCTTGTATCCCAGATTCCCAGTCAAAAGGACAAATTCTGAGAAAAAAAACTTTTTAAAAAAATCAGAAAAAAAGAAGCCTAGCATTTCTTAGAGTCCTGGTGACATATCTATTTCCCTGGAGATCAGAATAGCAAGCTTGCCTAGAATAAGAGAAGGAAGACCCCTCTGTGTGTGTGGGCATCATCCTAGGTGCCAGGGAATTACAATGTGTCTATAACCCAGTTCACCTGGCCCTGACCAGGACCACGGCATTGGTGATGTAACACTACTCTCAGGGCATATCTCTCCATCTTCTGGGCATCCTATCTTGTCCTCTCGAGCCTGGACTTTTAATAGTGGTGATTCCAGAGGAAGCTCACAGCTTTAGATTCTCATGAGAAAAACATGCCAGCTGCCTTTATTCAGGATCAACTCATTATACTTTGGATGGAAGTCTAAAAAAGGGAATTATTTTTTGTCATCCTTTGGTGAGATAAGAGCCAACATTTGCTGCATTTCAAAAAGAAATTTATTAGATGCTTTGAGACAAGTAGAGGTTTGTGATGGCAGTTTCCAAGGAGGCATAGGATGTATCAAATGTATATTACTAGGGATTTTCTGTTTGTTTTCAAGACCTAATATGCATTAGGTTTGGAGGGAGGTGAATATGTGCATCTGTGTTTCCATGGACGGAGAAAATGAAAAGTTGTTAACATTTTTATTTGCAGAAATGGATTGAAATTGTGTTCATGGACTCACAAGTGAGATCCTTCACAGGGCACTGGTTGGCAGAATCTTCCAGAAAGAGAAATTATTGCATGGTGATGGCCTTGGCACTGTTTCTAGACCAGGGTGGTTTTTGAGAGGACTGACTGGAGTAAAAGGGCCCTCCAAGGGAAATGGTGGTACCACCACAAGACATGCTTATACAATGTATCTAATTATTAACAATCAATAAGTTAAAAAAGAAAGTGGACGAAGAACCAGGAGCAGCTGCTGCTGCTTATAGCCATCTTGGGTGACAGTGACTCACTCTGGATGGCTAGTCTTGTCAGGGCGGGCAGGCATCTTCGTTTCTGTGGGCCAGCCCCTAGCTGACTACTGACCAAAAAAGTATATTGCTCCTAATATCTGCATCACCAATAAGAATAGACTATGATATTGTACCATATGGCAATTAAAAGGAATAAATGTAAAAAAATAAAGGGGGGCTTGGGTTGGTGGGGGGTAGAGTGTGGGGTTCCATAACAACAAATGGGTCTCACTCTGGCTTGTCACCACTTCAGGGAAAGCTGATCTACTTTTGAGTGACAGGACTATGGTGTAAGTGTCCCTGAACTGTTTTCATCTCGATTGCTTTCCTCTGAAGCAGTTGGGAGACTTTGCCAAGACCACAATCAATGAGGTGCTAATGGCCTAGGTTTCACACGTGCATACGTGCTGGGATAACAGCTTAGCTCTCTAGCTTCAAGGAAGCATCTTAGAGAATGGTGACACAACTCCTCAGTTGTGAGAAGTCCATGTGTCCTTATCTGCCCAGGACAGAGCTGTCATATAGCTAGCTGTATTCTTCACTCCAGAGGACAGAGGTTTGGCAAAATGCACAGGAAGGAAGGAGTGCTGTGTTCCCATACTGTCCCCTCTCAAGAGGCCCAATGCTTCTTTTTAATTTTTTTGCATGTGCATATGTGTGTGGTGTGCAAGTGTGTATATCTGTTCATATGTGTGTAGGCACAGGTGAATGTGCAGGTATATTTGCATGTGTGTGCCCATGGGTGTGGAGGCCAGAGGTCAATGTTGGGTTCTTCCTCAGTCACATGCCACGTTATTTTATTTGCTTATTTATTGGTGTGTGTGTGCATGTGTGTGTTCATATGCATGAGTATATGTATGTGTGTGGATGTCAGATGAAAACTTTGTGGTATCGGTGCTCACCTTCCACCTCTTTTAAGGTAGCATCTCTGATTCTCACGGTTCACCCTTGCATTTGCCAGGCTAGAGGGTGTTAGTCTTAGCGCTCCTTGTCCATTCCCTCTCTCCCTTACCACCTGGCCAAAACTCAACAGGAGATCTAGCCAACCTGGCTCCTTTCCTGAGCACCAGCCCACACCTCCACAAAACCTCCTTCCAATGGGCAAGTCACTCCACCACAAAGGCATAGGCATAGCAGCCAAGATGTCGTTCTCTCTCACTCTCTCTTTCTGGCTCTCTTCCTGAAGTAAGGTGCATGTTTCCCTCTCTCTTACTGCATTTCTCTCTCTCTCTCTTTCTCTCTCTCTCTCTCTCTCTCTCTCTCTATATATATATATATATATATATATATATATATATATATATATATATATATATATATATATACACACACATCACTGTCTCTGCTTCTCCCTATACACATGGTCTCATTCTCTCACTCTCTTCCTTGGCATCCAGGCTCACATCCATCTCCTCTCCCCTGCTGCTGTCATTGGCAGTGTCACAATCCACTGCCTATTTTCCAAGTTTCTTACATTCCTCCCCCTACACCACCATGCACCTGTGCCAGCTCTGATCACCTCAGTGACCGAGTGGCAGATCAGTGCATGCCTACCTTATCTCTCCCACTCTTCTTAAACCACTGTCCTCTGAGTCGTTAATTAATAATAATGATGATGATGATGATAATAATAATAATAAAGCCAATCTAATAAGCCACACACTGGTCCCAGAACCTCTGTATTTTAATCTCTAGACAGTTGGTTCATGAGCTTTTGGGGAATTCTTCTGTCTCTGCCTCCCTTCATCAACAGGTATGCTGGGATTACAGAAGTTCACCACAGTTTAGGGTCTGGATATATGAACTCAGGTATACTGAGGCATCTACTCAGCCTTCCACTCATTTTTGAGAGTCTTTTGATGAGCTAGTCTAGCTGAATTGGGCTCACCAATTCAGCTAGACTAGTTGGCCAGCAAACCCCAGCAATCCTCCTGTTTCTACCTCCCAGCACTGGGATTACAGGTGTGCACAACATGTCTGGCATTTCACCTGGGTGCCAGGGTCCTCATGTTTGCATTGACTTTCCCTAGCCTGGACACTTTCTCAGGTTTACAGGTGGCCTTGACCATAGCACCACAGGCTCCACTGATTCATTATGAGCAAACCCATCCTCATCCTCGTGTTGGGAGTATGTTTTCCCACCCACATGGTTGTGTGCATGTGTTTCCAGCCAAGTGTGTCAGATTCTGCAGTGACCAATGCACTGCACAGGCATGTTCTGTCCAGGGCCGATGAAGCTGAGAGAGGGGAAATGAGACCCTTGTCTGTGCATCTCTCTGCCTCCTACCAGACAAGTGCCGGTAGTGAGCCAGGTGCCCTCTGCTTTTCTCCTGCCATCAAAACTCACATGGCCTGGGATAGATCTCTAGTGGTCTCAGGAGTCACAGTGGGCCAGTGTAAAAATAGCTGTGACTTTCTCCTCAGACACCAATGAGCTTGGAGCCATGTTGGTGTTTCAGCCTTGGAGGCAGACCACGGGCAAAGGCATTTTGGAACCTTGCTAGAGTGGATAAGGCCTGTGTGTTCAGAGCTGTTTACTTCTTGCATAGAGGTGACTGGACAGGATACTGATAGCTGGAGATGGAGATGCCATGCTCAGCTCTCTGTCCTTAGCACACCTCCAGGGCACCGAGAAAGCAGAGCAGCTTGGAAGCACTTCAACAATCAGCCTCAGCCCCATGGTGTTCCTGTCACTGTGTGCCATTGCTTTGTCAACTGCTTAAGGGCCACATGAAGGGAGGTTCTGAAACATACTTATTATTCCAGTTGGCATGGGAGAGGGAGACATAGGTTTCAGTGAAGGGGACAGGTTCTAGCTTTTGCCTTTCGGGCTCTTCCCAGCTTGTTTATTATTATTATTATTATTATTATTATTATTATACTTCAGACACAGTTTTTAGAGGAGAAGCAGTTGTTCTTTGTGTTTGCTTCTAGAATTGCTTGCTGTAACCATTCTTAATGGCCCAGTGTGTCTGACAGACCCTTACAGATAAGCCTCCTGACCTGGCCAGTCTTCTGTCTCTCACTTACCCACCACACTCCAGCCTCTTTTATCAGAGGTGGCAGGATGTGTTTCCTTCTACCCAAGAGCCTCTGCTTCCTTTTACTCAGAGTCTTTGCTTTCTTTTACCCAAGATCCCTTGTACCTATTGTGCCTTTAGACTTCCTAGACTTTATGGAATATAACTTTACAGGAGTCTTTTCTTTTTTTTTTCTTTTTTAACAGGAGTCTTTTCTACAAAAGAAGGGATTTCCAAAACTTGTCATGAGTAGATCCAAGCCTGTCAGGCAGGCAGAACTTAGTCTGCCCTGTGACGGGGATTTCTTCTAGAATGCCCAATGTCCTTTCCCTTCTTAAGAGCTCTGTTCTTTCCTTTATCTCTTGTCTATTGGCTAGTTAGCAGGAGCTGTCACTGGGACTGATGCTTTCCCTGTGACTACAAGCCACGACCTCACTCCAAGCTTTTCTCCAGAGAACTTGAACTTGAACAAGAGGAATAGACGGCAGGAATGGGCTAGAATCCTGTCCTCACAGCAGCTTCCCAAGTCTGACCACATCATTGGGGTGTGTTGTAGTTAACTTTCTTGTTGCTGCACCAAAAAGAACCCAATCAAAAGCAGCTTGTGGAGGAATGGGTTTATTTTGGTTTACAGGCTTGTGGGTAAACTCCATGATGGCAGGGAAAACAATGGCATGAGCAGAGGGTGGACATCACCCCTACGACAGCACTGCAAACAGTGGCAGGAAGGTGGGCCAAACACTGACAAGGGGAAGCTAACTATAACCTCCCTAAGCCCGCCCCTAACAACACACCTCCAACAAGGTTCCAGTTCCAAAACTGCCATCAGCTGGGGATCAAGTATTCAGACCACATTAAGTTTATGGGGGACATCTGGATCAAACCACCACAGCGTGAAGCCTGCTGCCTCAGTCACTTGGTTCCTTCCAACAGCCTGTAAGTTCTCTTCTGCTGATGGTGAGGCATTGGTTATGGTCCGGGCTGACAGCTGATGAACACTGTTGAACATCAAAGCTTGCTTCTTACACTCTCACATCCCATTGATTTTCAAGGCCCTGGGCAACTCTCCTTCCTCCACAAAGTCCTTCAGTGCCCCCTTTCTCTCATGCAGGACCCAAAGCACTCATCTGCCCACGGCCCAAAATCCATTCTTCCCTTACTCTGAGAGTCAGTAGTACTGGGGCTCATTCCCAGCCTGTTCTGAGTCTGGTTCTCTAGAGCAGGGACAAACTCTTTGGCAGTCTTGGGTTTATCCAGTCTCCTATACTGCAGGCTTTCAGCAATGACTTGGCAGGTGGATTCTTTAGGAATTTTCTGCCTACTTGGGGTAGATAAATAGTCTTGGTCTCCTGACTGCATGTGTGACCTCTCTTTCTTGCATCCTTTATTACAAGGACAGTGGGGGTATTTGCTGGAGACTTCAGAGAACCTGTCCTGTTAGCATTACTCTCATCTGCTTAGATTGTTTGGCTTTGAGACATGGTATTGCATGATAGTCAAGGCTGGTCTTAAACTCACTCCATAGCTGAGGCTGGCCTTGAACTCACAATTCTCCTGCCCCAAGCTCACAAGTGCTTTGATTACAGGCCTCTTCCATCATGCTTGGATCTGCTTTGACTTTTTTAAGCAACAAAAGCATGTTGATGTTAGGGGACAAAAACCAAGCCAATGATGTGTGATATGAATCATTTGCGCTTGTCAGTACCAGCCCAGGGATGGTCTCCCAATCTATACCACACACAGAGCCTCCCAGCTCCCAGCACCTTTGTCTGTCACCTGAGTAGGGTGGGACAGTGTGAACATGGAGGTGTTCCAGTGCCACAGTGCTGTGGAGCTGTTGGAGAGAATCTGTCCTGTTTCTGGTCTGAATGCTTTAGGGACAGACTAAAGCAGATGGAATAGAAGGCTCAGCATCTTCCAGACATTCAGTGCTTCTCTGGCATCACAAGGCATCTGGCGCCTTCAAAGCATATCATGCCTGACTCTCGGTTCTTGCTGGCCATCATGGGGCTGTGGTACCTTCAAAGCATGTGAGATAAGGGCTCTGGGCTGTTTATCAACATACAAGTTAGTCGACCTCTGGCTATATCTGTTAAAGTGGAGTGGAATACCTGTGCTCTGTGGGGACAGTTCTGAAAGTCACCAGGACTTTTGAATACATCACTAGGTCTCCTCTCTTCTCATTCTCTCGCATGCCAGAAAAGGTCATGTTCTGAAAGAAACTTCCAGATTCTCAAATGCCTCAGATATTATTTTCATGGGTAAATGCCTTTATGAAACAAAGTGCAGATGTCATTGACTCTCAAGGAAAATCAGTGCAAAGTTAACTCTACTGGTCAGTGTGTGAGGCCATGTTAACATGTTGGTATGGTGGGAAATGAACAGCACTTATAGTACCCACCTTTCCCTGACAAGGCATATTAATTACTTTCTCATTGCCATGACCTGACTAGAAGCAACTTAAGCAAAGAAAGGTTTATTTTGGCTTATAGTAAGAGATTATAGTTGGTCAATCATGGTAGTGAAAGCAAGGTGGCAGGAGCATGAAGCAGAAAGGGTTACATTGTGTCTACAATCACCAAGCAGAGAGTAGACAATGCTGGTGTTCAGCCAGCTCTCTTCTTTTTTACAGGCCAGGACTCCAGCCCATGGAATGGTGTTGTCCATGGTTAATATGGGTCTTTCTACCTTAAGTAACCTAATCTAGCTAAGCCTTCCCAGCCATGCACAGAGGATAACCTAGGTGACCATCAATATAAACAATCACACATGGGGAGAACATGACTCAGCTCCAAGATACTCAGCTATGAAGCTCAGCTTACGTTCCTTACAGAAGCTTAAACACAAAGTGGCCTTAAGGTCCTCTATCTTGGGCTAGGGAGATGGTCCAATGGGTTAAAGCACTTGCTGTGCAAGCATGATACCTGAGTTCAGATCACATGAGCTCACATAAAAAGCCAGATGCAGCAGCAGGCATCTGTAATCCCGGTGTACCTATGGAGAGATGGGAATTTGCAGACAGGAAAATTTCCCAGAAGCTCTTGTGCCTACTAGGCTGGCGAACTCAGTGTTGGATAGTAAGACTCTGCCTCAAACAGGGTGGAGGACGAGGACCAACACCTGAGGCTGTCTTCTGACCAGCACACATGCATTGGTACACATGCAGATGCAAACACATGTATACACAAATGTGCATTAATTTACACACAGAAAACTTTCTCCATCTTACATTGTGTGTTTGGATTCTGAAGTAGCCTTGAGAGAGAGCGAGGGAGAGCACATATCACTCATTGATTAAAAACAAGTTAGATTTAAGGAACTTCAAGTGAAGGAGAGGTGTCCCCACATACCCATCTTTACATCCTTCTTACTATCTCTTGGTCACTTTCATTTTCATTTGCTTTTTGGTCTCACTCTCTAGTTCAGGCTTGCCTCAAACTCAGCACAGTCCTCTTGCCTCACTTTCCTGGGAATTGAGATTACAGGGGGAGCCACTAGCCCACTCTTTGTCTCTTCCTTTTCCTGTGTTTCTAGGTCAGAGATTGGCATGCCTCCACCCCGTCATACCCATATCTCCTTCAGCAACCACCTAACCACACCTTGGGTCTCATTAAAACTTCAGTCCGTTTTCTTCTTCTCTCTTTAGCACAGTTAAAACACCACCATCTCTCTCCCATACGAAGGCCAGAGCCTCCCGATGGCTCTCCTTATTCATCTTCATCTCCCTCCTTGAAGTCCACCCTCTGTGCAGCAATCTCGCTGCATCTGTCTCGTGCCACAGGCCCTTCAGCAGACACCTCTGGGATACTTCAGTATTATCTGGCCTCCAAGAGCCCATCCATCCCCACGCCTTAGATATGCTGACCTGTGGTCCTTAAATGTGCTACTACTCATTCCTGGGACCACTTAGATCCCACAACTTTGCCTAAGCCTTTCACAGACATTTATGGCAAAATTGTTTTTAATCTATCACACCCTAAAATCCTGAGATCAAATTCCTTCTGTTAGATTGTGCTTAACATGGGCACAGCAAACGTTTTTGCTATAAAGGGTCAGAGAAAGAATATTTTCAACACTGCTGGCCATATGGACTCTGTAAAACTATAAAACCCTGCATTTGTAGCAGAAAACATCAATAGACCATATGTAAATGAATAAGCATGCAATATTTTCTAATAAAACTTTATTTAAAAAAACAGACAGTGGGACATATTGAGACTATGAACCATATTTTTCCTTTTCTTTAAAAAATTGTGGGTGTGTGTGTATGTGTGTGAGTGTAGAGTATATGTGTGCCACAGTATGTAGGGAAGAGGTCAGAAGATAGCCAGCATTATGTTGGTCCTGGCTTGTCCATCTCATTTGAGGCAGGGTTCCTCACTCTGGATTCTCACTCTGCTATTATTTTGCTGTGCTTGCCATAAACTTCTGGAAAAGTCTCCTGTCTCCACTTCCCATCTCACTGTCAGTTTCAGCATACTGGGATCACAGAAGCCCACCACAGCTTTCAAATGTTTACATGGGGTTTGGGAATCCATCTTGAGCAATCCAGCTTGATCAGTGAACAATTTATCCACTGATCCATCTTCCCAGCCATATTTTTGTCTATTCCATGCCTTAGAGCATTTTGTCTTTTTGTTCCATAGCTATAATAGTAATAACATGTTACTGAACCATTGTATCTGGATGATTCTTTGTTCCGTGAACTTTTTTTTTCTCAAGGGCTGAGATCAAACCAGCCTTTCAGCAGCTGGTAGAGACAATAAGCACCTAAATATAATAGTAACTCAAGCTATTCTAATTTCCCCAATTATAATATACCCTAAGTCTTTGGCTTGACCAATGGAGCAGTGGTCCATTCTTTCCAATAGAAGCAACAACTTGAGTATATAAGGAAACTGGAACTGGTAAAGCTGTCTTAGTATCATGCAGAACACAAGAGTGAATTCACCCTGAGGAATTAAGAAAACAAATTGGGTTATGGATATGTCATTGAGACCCTAGAGGTCACTTATCACATTGTTGCAGTTACCTTCTCTCTGTTGGGACAAACATCTGACCAGAAGCAGCTTATGGGAGGAAAGGGCTTATTTCAGGCTTACAGAATCCATTGGAAACACCATCAATGGCAGAAGAAGCTGTTTCACTCCAGCATGTATCCACTGCAAAGAGAGAAAAACCAATACTGGTTCTCTCTACACACCTTAGTGCTAGATCCCCAGTGACACCTCCTCTTCCCAGTGGGGCTCTGCCTGCTGGAGACTTGCATTGCAAGCTCAGTCTGCTATATGGCACAGACAAGCAAGTCAAGAAGTGCCCATCTGTGCAATAGTTGATGCCCAACCTAGGTGGGTAATCAACAGTTGGCTAATTGGCTATGAGATCCGCTCAGAGGCAGGGAACACCTGACTGGTAAGGGGACCCAAGGCAACCCTGAATGGGGACCAAGAACCCCATCTACGTTGGGAAGTCATCACTAACCATAGGTCCTCAGAAACGCTACACCTGCCAAATGCTCACCAACCTAGCAATATTTGTCTCAGTTGACCAATAATGATCTCACTCTCTGCTGGAGACTCTGTATTTTTCAGAAAGCAACGTGAACTGGGGATAACCGATCTTCACCAAAGGGACATGACCTTGACGGGGGACACCCAAGCAGGAGACGATTCACCTCAAACTCACCATTTAGAGCCCTAATGCAACCTCTAAGGAAGTGAGATGAGGAGTAAAAGAGCTATTCCCACAGCAAGGCAAATAACCTGGGGAAGGATGATAGAGAGAGGCACCAAGGGTATCCAAAATTGTCCAAAATACAAATCTGCAGACTTTAAAAAACCTAATAACTATGCAAAATATAAACTCACCCACTATGACTCAGGGAAATTTGCAGAAGAGGGGGCGGAAAGAATGTAAGAGTCATGGGGGGGGAGAATAATTAATGCATAAGAGGGAATGTCATCCTGGATTCAATGGCTTTATCTAAGAACCTATGATACAGAGCATATTGTTGTGCTAATATATGTAATTTTAAGCCAATAAAAACTTTAAAAATACCTCAGGCTATAGAGGACATACATTCAAACCACTACATTCTGCCTCTGAACCCTATAGACTCACGATCATCTCACATCTCAGTCCCAACTTCAAAGATCCCCATAATCTTTACCAACTTTCACACTATTCAAAGGTCCAAAGTCTCATCTGTGATTCAAGACTATCTCTAAACTATGAGCCCTGTAAAGTCCAAACACACGTTACATATCCCAAAGCATAATAGCCCAAAGTAACTATTTCAATTACAAAAAGGCGTAACAAGGAGAGACTAGACCAATGTAAAATCAATAACAAGCAGGTAAACATGCAATGTCTGCAGTTCCAAGTCCAGCATCCATGACTAGTGACAAAGAAGTCTTTGGGTTTCTAATTCCTCCTCTCCAGCTCAGCTGTTCACAGCCTTGGAAAAAATTTTATCCCAAGTCAGCATCTCTCCATGGTAGCCATTTCACAATCCTGGTAGATTCAAAACATCTTCAGGTCTATATTGCAAAGCATGATTTATGAGTGGTTTCTAAGGACTGAAGGTGAGGAGAGGGGCAGGAATAGAAAAGCACAGGGGATTTTTAGAGCAGTAGAATGTTCTGTGTGGTGAATGCCTGTCAAGTGTTCAACCACAACTGTAGAATACTCTGAGACAACCCAATAGATGATATATGTTAGTGTGGGTTTATTGTGTGCCACATCAGCAGAGGATACTGTGCTATGGATATATATATGCTCTTTGTACTTTCTGTTCATTTCTGCATGAACATAAAACTATAAAACATAAAGCCTATTAATTAAAACATCAATTAATAAGGAGGCTTTATCCCTACCAGAGCTCAAATAAAATGTGCTTAACAACTAAACATTTTTTAATACTTCCATCCTAAACTTTTCTTACCCTGAGTCACTATTTCTAAAGACTCAGAGAGGAAAAAAAGAGCACTCGTGAAAACTTCCGTGCTATTTGATGGGTGAGCATGTGGTGTTTTATCCTGGGTCTTCAATATTCACCATGAGTCTGAAGAGAAGAGACTTGTTTTCCTTTTCCTTCAGACACAGGGACATTAGTAACTCATGGAGATGAAAGTGAGAGAAGGGATATTCAAGGAGCAAAGAGTATAAAGCATCACAGAATGTAGGTACAAGACTGGAGCGAAAAATTCTACCTCAAATATAAACCAGAGCCCATTTTCCCCGTGCTGAGCCCATTTCGCCGTGATGAGGATATTCCCTTAGATCCCAGCCCCAAGTTCTCAACAGTGATGAAATGGCCCTTGTGAGTAGATTCTGCATTTCCCTTCCAAATTCATTCCCCATCACTCCTGTTCACTGCTCCAACTTCCCTGTTGATCTTGCCTCCGGAACTTTGCACTTCTTTTATCTGACTGGAAGACTGGAGGAGCTCTTCTTTTCCTGCCTGATTTCTGTAACTTTCTCCTTTTTTGTTTTGTTTTCAAAGGCCACATCCCTAGAGAAACCATTTCTGACCTCTAGACTAAACATAATATCGCTCCTCTTTAATCTCTTTCTTGTTTCCTGACTAACACTTCTTCATAGCACCAATCACTGCATATTTATATTACATTTTGATGCTTTCAACTGTTCTACGTCTGACTTCTTCCACTTTTGCTTGACTCCTGAGAACACTGCTTTTTGTCATTGGGTTCCATTACCCTCTTCTCAGCACCTGCAACCATGCCTGACACACAGCTTCAACTCAATAAATATTTATTGATTGAATTCTTTGCAACCAATTTCTATATGTCAACTTGGCCATCACATTAAATTCATTGTTTGACTTCCTAACACTAAAAGGAAATCTCAGTAAGTACAACTCTCCCCCCTCTACCAGCAGCTCATACATCTCCAATGGCTGAGGCACAGGTGACCGAGAGTGCAACCTGCCTCATTTATTCCAGATCAAACTCAAACATTCATAACATACAGAATATCACATGCTTCCTCATGGAAAGGAGACATACTTTTCAAGAGGATTAGCTTATAAGAGTCAGATAATCCTCCTGGGTTGGATAAATAGATCTTATAGAAATTCCTGGGGCACGTTCTACATAAGGCCTTTTACTAAAATTAAATTAGCAACAAAATGAGCTTTTCTTGGAGTAAATTAAAGTTGGTTTTCCTGAACAAGCTGTTTTAAACTATCACAATCTTATCGGCAGAGTTTTCCCCCAGGCACATAGATGTCTCAAACCCCTCATGCAGAACTGAGTGCCCCTATCCCAGGGAGATGAGAGGGAGGGAGGGAGAAGAGAGGGAGACAGGAGAGGAAAGGGAGGAGGAGGCCTGCTGCTCTGGAAGGGACACTAGCTATGTTTGCAAAGGAAGGCAGATTTGTAAACATTTGCAGGCTTGTAGGAACCTGAGGATCCCATGGCTGGAGAGATGGCTCAGGGGGTAAGAAGGCTTATAGCACAAGCATGAGGATTTGTGTTGAATCCCCAGCACTCACATTAAAGGCTGAGCTTGGCTACATGTGCCTGTAACTCAAGTGCTGATAAGGGCAGAGACAAGAAGATTGTTGGAGCTCCCTGGCTAGCCAGTTTACCTGAAAAAAAAAAAAAAAAGCTCCATGTTCAGTAAAAGACTGTCTAGGGAAATAAGGTAGAAGAGTGATAAAGGAGCACAGAGCATAAGCATCTGTACACACAAATACATACACCAGACACCTCCCCCACCCCCAAGTATAAATAAAAATAAAAGAATTCCAATGGCTTAGGGAAACTTCTCCATGGAGTTGGTACCTGTGACAATTTAAAATGCAAAGGATTTTAGATGGATTAAAAACATCAGCTGCCTACCCCACCCCCAGTAAACTCCAGCTGACATTTTGATTATGTCACAGCATTAGAGTGCTTGTCAATAGCTACCACAGGGTCAGTGACCTCACCATGGGCACATCCTCAGAGTACACACAAAGCAGAAGTTTGCTTGTCGCGTACAAAAATGTTGGTCCTGGTGATGTGGGTTTAAGTCCTCCACCTCTCCCTCTGGTGCAGAACCATGTCTGCTTGGGACTGAATCACACTGCTGTGCAAATATTTTACTTTCATATATCATCTGTAGCAAGTGTAATACTGAGATTTAAAGGTAAATAGCTAGAGAAATTGCAGTGGCGTTATCAGACTGACAATCCTATCGCCGTAAATCAAATTTTGCCATGTACATCTCAAAGTAAATAGTGGTTTCAGTCACAACCCATCTTGCAGGCTCGTTCAGACTGTACATAGATAAGGCTGTGGTTTTGGTCAACAAGTAGTCAAACAAAAACACATTTCCTAAGGGTTATTCTCAGCTAAGGGATTGGGCTCTTTTTCTTAGAGTCACATGTTTTGTTCTCTCTAGACGATACCAGAAATTAACATGCTAGAGAGGGTTTATAAAAAGGAGGAGTGATGGTCATTTGTCATATTAAAGCAGGGTTAGCTCCTGGGAGCAGCTGGCTTGAAGTGTTCTGTCTCTGTAGATGTCTCCACTGAAGTACTGAGGTCTGGGGCTGCCTCTCCTGGGATGGTCAGCAGGAGTGGAGGTGTGTCACCCAGGTGGGAAAGAGCAGGATAAAGAAGAAATCCCTCCCTCCCTCCTTTTCTCCCTCATCAATCAATCAATCACTTATGTCTAGCTCTGTGCTCAGGTCTGAGGATATAAAACCATCTTTCATTGTTATTTACTTAATTATCAGTACAGAGAGATACATGGGTATCTATGAGTATGAAATAGTGTCGTTGTTTACACAGCTCCCATCAAAAAGGTTTCCAGGATGACAGGCTTAGGGACCTTGTGGACTCTCAGCTCAATCTGAGGTCTGTGGTAGAAATCTCCAGAGACTCAGAGAAGACAGTGTCACCATGGGGGACACATGGATGATAGAGTGAAAGGTATATAAGCAGGGAGGAGACCTGGGAGCTGGATGAAGGAGTAGCGGCTTTCTTGCACACACTCAGCTTATAAAAATCAGCATCCATGGGACTGTGATGTGCTGGGTGGCTCTGGTCTATCAGGTGCTTTATACAGGGCCAGGGACAGCATACTGGAAGCCTGTGAACTGAGAGCGAAGGTCACTGCTTACCGGGCAAAGGCAGGGTGTGCTCAGTTGAAGAAGCCTGGACAGCAGGGAAACAGATCTCCACTGGCAGTTAGCCAGCTTGTTCAAGGTCATGTAAAAGCAAAGACAAAGCAAGAGTTGATGCATGGTCTGGGAGCTTCCATACCGATTTTTCTCTATGCAGCTGGTTCTAATTTAGAATCTCATTCCAACTGGTGGTTGATGTGTCCAAGAAGAGCCAGAAGCCTTGTGTGCTGAATTTCTGATGCTGTGGCCAACTTTAGAAGTCCAAGAGTACCAAGGTCTCTGATGATCCTTGCATCACTTTTTATATGTGAGCTCAGAGAACTTAGACTTGCTGTTTATCCAAATCAAGCATGGGTTCAGAAAGTAGCAGGTCTTCCAACCTAAAGAAGGATTTAGACAGCTCCTGGCACTTCTAAAAGGAGCAGAGGAAAAGGGGTAACAGTTATCTAACAACACATTCCACTGTACTCTACTGACCTCTAGTCTAGTTCACTCCCCACCCCACTGCATTCTATCCCACTGCATGGCACCTCACCCCACCCTACCCCACCCTGACCATCTGCTGCATTCCAAAGGAGCCATGGCACCTGCTTGACTCCCTGGCAGAGTGGAGGGTGCACTGTGATGAAGACACAGCTTCTTCCATCTAGTAGAATGGGGGTGTTAATAGGTAAAAGCTTTCTTCTTGATTTCTTTCTTTCTTTCTTTCTTTCTTTCTTTCTTTCTTTCTTTCTTTCTTTCTTTCTTTCTTTTTTTTGGTTTTTCGAGGTAGGGTCTCGCTCTAGTCCAGGCTGACCTGGAATTCACTATGTAGTCTCAGGGTGGCCTTGAACTCACAGCGATACTCCTACCTCTGCCTCCCGAGTGC